>JACJUY010004641.1:17388-39678 GCA_014220935.1 Platorchestia sp. MABIK | reverse complement strand
TATATTTACTGTGTAATTTACATGTACATGTGCACATGTATGTACTAAACCGACAACTGGCATTTTTAACTAGAGATCCTGTTCCTGTTCCTGTCCCTTCCTGTTCACCCTCGACATGTAACATTACCTAACTCGTCATCTCGTAATTATTTTAAAGCATTCACGCGAAAAACTATACATTTTTGTGTGATCATTCATTTATTTTCAAATAAAATGCTTATCAACTAATGATCGTTATGTTAAAATGATGTTATTAGAAATACAAAATTTGTAATTTTCGTGTACCTCATGCTTATATATGTATTTTTTACGCTTTCCTCGAAATAACATTTTTGAACATCGGCCGTTACAAGCGATTCGCATAGTATTTCCTGGCGTCAAGAATCGCGAAGTTTTATGTCATGTACATGTAAACTGTCAAAAGTCATGAAGTTGTGTTATCTCTTATAATTCTCATTACATGTATCATCGAATGTAGTTTAAGCAAGATTAGGAGTACATTGCCCTCAATCATTTTTCGACTAGTGACATGGGTATTACAATACTCGTGTGTGTGTATCATCTAAGTGTATTAACTTTAAGATATTTTAACAACCAATGATGGTACTTTTGTACCATCTGTATTGGAAATAAACTGTTTTTCTTTCTTTCTTTTCTTTTCTGTATTGTGGGAGCGAAGGGAGAAGCCTTAACCGTGCGCTGTTGCTGGGCTGACTAGAGTCTATGGTGAAGTGTGTACGTACGTAGAGTAAAGCTGCTCGGTAGAATATTTTTTAAATAGGCTACTCTCCGGAAGTGGCAGGCTACGCAGCAGCACTACACAGTCTTGCATCTTTGGAGGCATGCTATTGGTTGGCTGGGGGTGCCAGACTGATGTACGGTATTCGTTCGAGCAGCTTACGCTTACGTTATAGAGTGGGGTACAAGGAAAGTCCCGTGCTGGGGTCTGGACGCGAGGCTATTGGTTCGCTCTCGGTGACGTGTTGACGTGTGGCATTTGTACCGATAATTTGTAGTGAGGGAACAGTGACGAGTTACTAATCACTTAACTATGTGGCTAAATGCAGGTCAGGAGATATTGAGGCATTGGTCTTAGCAATTCCTCCATCTCTAGACTCGTTCCTACGTATCAATTTAGCAATGACGTCACAGTATTGGACATAACAATTTTGTCAGCTTTAGAGAAATCGAATAATGAATGCAAATATGAATATATGAGCGAAACTTCTACCAGTACGTTTGTGACGTTCAGTATGAGCGATAAAAAATTACAAACATGATGTTTAAAAATAAGAAATGCCTTAAAATATAACGAATGGGCCTGTTTGATGTATGTTTTTCGATTTACATGTGTATGTATTAAGGAAATCCTAGTTGGAGCGATGCAGAGCTTGAAAGATCGGTGTTGTTGCCCAATCAGATTAAAGTGATAGTCATTTTGATCGTTTTTCCGTTGATTTATTTAACTGTTCTAGACTTTTTGTTGTAACTGACAGTTTTAGACGATCTCGTGTCATTTAGGTTCACTATGTAAAAGGAAATAGTGTGAAGACGCCCTACCTTATGCAATTCATAAGCTCCAGCGATAAAATGAGGAACCTAATCTTCTGATGTTGTAAAGAAAAACGCGAGTACGATATTTCCTTAGTTTAAATTGTGCAATATATGAACGTGGGTTAACTCCAGGTCAAACAAGATCGATTACACTTGTGTTTTCAGTCGTCTCAAGAATACTTGAACGGAAGTGAATTTTTCCTGCCTTTATTTGACAAAACGTCTCCTCAAATTCTTCTTGGAATTTTTTAAATCCTGGTTAGCTCCACTCTGGAAAAAATAACGATAGATTAGTATGTTAATTTCGTCAATTCGATCCTCTGCAAATAGCGTGAAATTTTCGATAATGACTGTAATGTCACGATTTCTACAAGAAAATCATGGATGATACGCGGAGTTTAGGTGTGATGTTCTCATTGCCTTCAATTTAATTAACTTTCAAAGAGTTATTTACGAGTGGTATGCCGAGAAAATTATTTCCCATGACTGCTACGATGCGTTTTTAATTTGAACCATCAAGGTTTCATTTTAACTTCGAGCGTCATCAATACTTTTTCGATGAGAATTTAGGTCCGAAATTCATTTTGAGTGTTGTGATTGATTTTATTCTCAGATTTCAACGAGGTTCAAGCCTAAGTTTTAGAGTCTATGAATAGCGAAAAGATTTGAGATTGTGTTTCCAACTACATGATAGGATAGAATGAATTTTCATCTATTTCTAATTAGATGATCGTGATAGCCAATTCCATACACATAGATTGTTTAAAATATAATTATCATCATTGGTCAAGGTTTTATTCATGAACTCGAATTGGGAAAACTGATCAAAAAGCTCAAGAATTCTGAAATAACGGAAAAAATATTTGTGAAGGCATTGTATTCCTAGTTTCGCAACGCTATGACATTTTTTTAATGAGTGAGATGTAAATTGGTTTTATTTCACCAGTCTCATTCTAAGTGTTTTTATTCAGAATTTTAAAAATGAACATGGTCATTTATTTGATATTTAAAAGCTTCTTCAAACCATTTGGAGCTCTGTTGAGATTCCGTACATATTTTTACAGTTTAGTTGTAACACAAATGATATGCTCGTTTAAGCTTATATTTCTACCGATAATAATGTTCAGAGATTTGTGGTTGATTTGATTCACTAAGTGCTGTGGTTCCTGGGAGAGGAATTCGTGCACGGGCAGCTAATAATTTTATAATTGAATCACTACATGAACCACTTCGGTTAGAAATTATGTGGAGCTTCAACTGCTAAGGCAAAAGCTTTTCAAATGGCATTTTAATTGTTGATATCTCACTTCCTAGCAGATAAATCTTGGATCCATTTTATGTTATGCATTCGAATCATAAATTATCAAACAATTCCTCATCGTGATGGAAAAACTTTTCAATAAATATATTGAATCTGAGTTGTTTACCAGGAATGTGCTTAATAACCATTAAATAAATTGTTTGGACAGTTTTGTCGCGAAATTTCAAATTTTTCCCAGTGTTCATCTCTTGTACATACAACCATCTCTTGTGATACGGTGTCGACTCGTACGATACAAGCACATGCGAAGTGCCCAACGGACTTGTCTGTGCGATAAAAACTACTTTACAACGGTAGATTCACTCGTAACCGAAAGCATGGCTGTGTAAAAAGATAACAAGGACGCTAAAGTACTTATTTGAAGTAATGATATTAACTTGAGATTGAAATTCCCCATCTACATCGATGTGACCTGTGGCCCCCCGTTGCTCTCTGTCTGCTCCCATTGCCCCGCTCAGCTCGGGCCACACTTCGCACGCTGCCGCTAAAAGCTGCAATGAAGGAATACCCAAATTTGAGCTTTAAAAAGTTACTTCGTTAATTGAAGGAGATGACAGTGCTGCTCTCTGCCGTTCCAGGTAATACAAGCTCAAGTATTTCGAGCAAATGAACACGAGTAGAATCTCACCTGATTTGCATTTAAGGAAAGTGCTGGATATTTTATACTGTGTTTATATGCCCATAAATTTGAAATAATCTATCAAGATTTGCGCTTACGAAAACTGCTGGATGTTGTACTCTTATATTTTGTTTTATAAACCCAAAAATTTGAAACAATATATCGTGCATTAAAGCTATAAATGACTGATCCTGGCAATGTTTTCTTCGTAACATCAAAGCAAGAAAACAGCGCGCTTACTTTTTCTTTTTGTGAATCTGCATTCAAAATTTTCATAGAACTGCGATAGTGTTCTACTTTATGAGCTCGACATGAGGAGAGAGATCAAAGACATTCGAGGCAGTTTATTAACGCACCCACGGGATGTTTGCCGGCCAACCGTGCGTCTCGACGAATTTTACAGTCACACACACAAATGTTTTGATCGTTGTGACGAGCAGGTCTAAACAACAAAATCAGTTGAACAACTTGGGAAACTGGGACAAAGCGAGCGACTAAATACTGTATGTCAATCTGCTGTTGAAGCAAATCGTTTTCCTTGAAGCCTGATGGCTTGCCAGTGATTTTAGAGTAGTAAACGTTGTGCTTGTATTGGCCCAATTGAATGTAAAATCTTTATTTTACTCCATGACTTTTTCCTCAACCTGCAGGCAATGGCGGTAATCGAAAGCGCAGGATGTTTTCGAACGGAGTTGAAATTTCGAAGGCGTTTCGACGCAGCAGGCATGCAGCTAAGTTTATCACTTTGAATGGGCCACTTGTGTTTCAAAACTATTGTGATCTCGATAGAAAGCATCAAATCTGGTGAAATGAAAAGCAAGGAGATGTTATGCTCACAGAAACTACAACGTTGGAATAAGTTTTTATGCCTTGAAAACGTTAACTAATATTTGAGTACCAAAACATGGTTCATTGGGACCTCTGATCTTATCTGCCTAACAACTTCGTCGTTTAGGTTACCTTATTGAAGAGTACGATTTGGTTTTGAAAAATATGCCGAGGAAACAAGTTAACTCACAAGTCAAAATTTGTACAGCAGATGGATAGAAAGATTCAGTGCATCGATGGGTTAACATTTATTGGTTCAATAGAAATTTGAAAATATTTTAAGAAAAAAAGCCTGTGATTTTTTTAGGCGAAACTAATTGGTCCAGACGTCTCATTACCGTTTCAACAATGCAGAGGTTTCTAACACGAGATCTTGTCCCAGTGAACACTTCAGGTTTGAAGGATTTGCAGTAAGTTCTGGAAACTAAGAACAATACAATAGCATTGATTTTTGCTTGTTATAAAAAATTATCATGATATGCATGTTTGTATTCAAGAGATAAGTTTTTACTCAAAGATATTCGTCATTGCATCATGCTTCTGCGACTAAACTAATTGCACGCAACTTCACGTGACATCCTATACCATCAAACGCAAATCCCTTTAATTTCTTCCTCTGAAAAGTTTGATCCAGGTGTGTCTGAGGATTGATCAGTTTGGGATACCATGGTCGCAATTTGAGTCTAAAATTATTTTTGAAAACATGCGTGAGCAAACTTGCTTGCGTGTATAATTCTTCCTTAAAGGTTGCCTTTTTCTATCATCCTACTTTCCTGCTTTCCATTTTATGTTTTTCATTTCCAAATGTTCAAAATTTGAGCGTAGTTCTCTCAGGTGTGCACTCCATCAAGATTTAAATTCACAGCGCTGACGTATTGATACAAAAATTTCGGTTTTGTTCTCACAGTAGGTCAGCGTCGACGAAGAGCTAAAAAACGTTACAGAAATGTTTTACAGAGTGAGACGAACTTAGAATTAATACAATGGGATGGTTTGATCATACGTAAAGTTCTGTTCGTTGCCGACGGTCGACCAGTATGGATGTCAAGCGCATGACCACTTCCTGAGAACAAATAAAGAGAGATCAATTAAGCGCTGTCCTTGTGTTTGGAGAAAAGCTCCAAGGCTCTACGGCTCCCATCTTTTACGTTCAAGTGTGCAAGCCAAGACGAAGGTTAAAGCTTAATTATGAGTCTTATTCGTTAATACTTTTAACATGTAATCTTAATCCCTTAATCGAGATGAATTGCAAAGTTCACGTTTATAAACAGATGTAATGTGTCTTATTTCATGCCATGTTTGCACCATGAAATGCTCTTCAAAGTTCACTGCCGAGTTGCAGTTCCTCTCTCACTCTCTGATGTCGATGACAACCTGATTTCAATGCCAGGTTAGTGACGGTGGTCGTAACAACGGTACAAAGCAAAAAAATTCCCACAGTAATGGGTTAAGTCCTGTTAGTTATTTCAAGAAGTGATGCAAGACGTCAGCGAATGGTTTGGCTTGGATAAACAGTAACTACTGCTTGAATTTACTATAAAATATCTCAGCCTGTTGTGTACGATGAGGTGATCTTGTGCACCTAAGTGATATAACAAAATATCAAATTCGTCTGATCTCCGCGCTTCAGAGTGGGTGCACATTTAAAAAAAACGGTCGGTCAGGAAATGAATGGGACTCGGAAATGAAACTTTCAATTGTTGAAAATTCTTATGTTTTGTATTATAGTTGTCTATATAATGACAATGTTTCATTTGAAATTTATTCAGAAGAATTAGAGTTTTTTAAAAACAAATTAACACTTTGATTTATTGTTTTTTCGAGCACTGAAGGTACTTTTTTATAACCCGAAACGTTTGCTTGCATTATTATGTTTTTAGCTACGTTGGTTTTTCATTTTATCCTCGAAGGAAAACTTCTTACGTCTACGATAGCGAATAAATTGAATATCCTTCTATAAGAGATGTAACTAAATTTAGGAACGCCTCCTGTCACTGTTTCCCATCGAGTTTTTTCTGCACATAAAGCGTACATTTGCACTTGAAACAACCTTCACCTTGCCCACCAGCTGCCCAGACTTTCCATCGCGTGCAGCCTCAACCCGGGCTGGAGGCAGCGGTAGTAAATGCACTTTTTGCATGCAACACTTAATTAGCTTTAACGCCCTAAACAGCGACTAAAATTTCATTAATGAGCCATACTCTGTTGTTCCGCATGAGCAAAGGGGCAACTTGGAACGCACGCTGGAAGAGCGGCTCTCAGCACGACGGCGCTTGCGGATGTGGAGCGCAGCGAGTGTTTCCATGGTGGTTGTATGGCGTCTGGACTTCCATTGGTTTCTCGTGGAGGTGACGACGGAGAAAAATTGTAGTTATTGCTCAGCGCTTCTCCACTAGAATTACTGAGACGAGTTCTTCACTCAGACGTTCATTGCAAACGTTCAAGAATATTATTCAGGAGTTCTAAGGCCAAGGAAGCGGTAATAAACTTCTTGAATTAAAAAAAATTGAACAGAAGCCTAGTAGTTACTGTAGCGATGGAGGCATCTAATGCACTTTGATCAATGAAACTGTCTTACGTAGTTATTTGATCAGAGGATTTAAAGCCCTTATCATTTTAACTTAACAACGAGATGAAAGTAGATTTGCTGGTTGATTTGGTCGATTCAGGGCAGATAATTCAAGGTTAATCAGAAAAGAGCACGTGGTATTTTGCAGAGCTTCATCTAACTATTGAATATGATTGATGTATTTCTTCTGACGGTACCTGGTCAAAACTTTGATATGGGTCAGCAGCAATCGTGAATAATCACAAAAAATTATTCAGAGTTCGTTTGTAAGTTTTTCAGGTAAGCTTCGACTTTGCTTATTGCTTTCACAGCGCTAGGTGTAGGCCATGAAAATATATTAATGGAAAATTAGAAGTTTTTGATCCGCTGAATTTTCTTTTTATATGAAGAGTGGCGCGTTTAATTTTCAAAGCATAAACATTTCTTGCTTATCCATTCACAGTCAATGCCGACCTCTAAATTCATTTGCCATTTTGATGCCCTTTTACGTTTCGGTACGTAAATACGAAATGAATGCGATTTATGCAAACAGCAACTATTCACGATTGTGGAATTTCCATTTGCGAGAACTCACTTGGTCAGTGACGTGTGCAACCGCCTTCAAATAGAATGCTGAACCGCTGCCTAGTCCAGTCCTCCAGAGAAGCAACACTTTCGATCGTAGACCTCGATGCATAGATGCGATCGATATCTAATCATGAGCAACTGATTTGTTACGATAAAATGAATAAAATCCTGAATGCATTACCGGAGAGACGACCTATACGTTGGCATATGTAGACACTCTAGCACTGCACACTGCCCTTGTGAGTTACATTGTTCGTTGTGCCTTATATTCGTCAGCATTGCCTGTCGGTATACTCATAGACAACTGTAGCTCAACTTGGCTGACCCCAGTAGACAACAAGGCTAGCAGCGTCCCCGGTGTTCCACCATGCAAATGTTATTGACCGGCCGTAAAACGGTCGTTCGAGGTTCAGTCTCCTGACTGTTGAGCATCATTTGCATAGGAAGCGAACAACCCAGAGCCTTCCCAATTCCTGCGCGCCCGCTGCCACGATAGTTCGTCTGGACCCTGCACGAGTGTATCAGTTTTCCAGAGCAAAATAACACGCTATCGACCCCAAAGTATGATCTGTATGCAAACAAGAAGAGCATTGCGGGAAACAACTGCGACACTCGAAGCCAAATGCAAATGGAGAAACATTTGAAGGACACTTTACTGTCGTTCCTTCTAGCGCATCTGAGTCTGTAAAAGGAAGAGCCATCTGCGCGTGGTCGCTAATATGGCGGACATATCGGGCCCTGGAATTTGAATGCAAGATAGTGCCGCCTGTATCGTCTAAGCCTTGGGCCCACTGCTCAGTGTGTGGTATGTGCACGTCCGCCAAATGCGTGGTGCTGCACAACACTGATAGGTCTGTGTAGGGCAAATAGGTCTGCGTAACCCTGATCATGCACAGGTGATGAACTCTGTACAGCAGCGCTACACAGACGAAACAGAGAAAAATTTACATTTCAGTAAACTTCGATTCACAGTAACTGCACTCTACTCTGCTAGGTCACTTACCATTGAGAGCTTTTGCTTGTGGTCGTGACAGGTGTGTGCAGTAGCTACAGCTGAGTGTGGCGCCAACAGTTATGGGCAGCATTGGCACCTTTATATAGAACTGATTTCTTCTTGAACTTGTGGGAGACGTGTGTTACTCAACCCATATGCGTAGTGCTCGAAAGGACAGCTGATCGTTGTTCTGACATTTGACTACTCTATCTTTCGAAAGTAGCAAATTTTCATAATTCCGTGGCAGCCATGTCGACGCGTCTTTGAAAGGCATAAGTTTATTAATAATTTTCTTTGCACGATAGCATTTTTTGTCCAGATAGAAGAAGTAATCGCTCATCTATGGGAAATCAGAGAAGGAGGTAACATTGTTCCCCTGCCTGATGTCACAGGACTGTGTACCGTGAGATGTTAGCGGACGCCGCACCGTCCACGAAAATTTTCTTGCCCTTAATTAGCAGTTTAATTAAACTCTCCAGAGATCACAAAAGACTGATGATCGCGATTTCATTTTGGTGCAAAGAAATTGATATCTCTGTTTACGTTGACAATTCAGGCGAGTAGTATCAAATTGAAAAAATGAATGTATGTTAAGTAGAGTTTACCTACTGCAATCAATATCCTTTTCACTCAGTATAGCATGCGGTTAAATAAGCCTTAGAGCAAAATTATTACATCTGATTCGGAAATGTTTTCAGATGAGTTGACAAGTAAGTGCTATGAATGAGTTATTAATTGCTGATATACAAATGTACATAATTTAATGCCTATTATAGGTATAGAAGGTTTGTCTAAATTGACTTCAGAAGCTCCTCGCACTTTGCTTTAGCTGTCCCGTCTTCGTCTCGCAGGTCGTTCTCTGTGCCTCGAGAAGGATGAGGTCCAGTACGATGCGCTGCAAAAAGTCAAACTTTGTCTTACCTCCCATCTTCGGTCTGGAGTCGTGACGACAGATGGTGTAGTTTTCAATGGATGTGCAAGCAGTTCTTGAGAAGCTTGTCAAGAAGAACGAGAATGGAAAATCGAAAATGTACTTTGCTTTTTTCAAGTTGCGCTTTTGTGGTTTGCCCTTCGATAGAAGAAGCGTTGTTCTAGAAGAAAGTTTCGTGGTGGTTATTGCTGAGGAGTTCCCGGCGTTTTTCATTATTTCTTGCAGCAGGAAAACGTTGAAGTTGAAAAATAAGAAATTTTATTATGTTTCGCTTCGTTCGACCTGAATTAAATTCTGGTGCTGTACGTATTCTACCTCCAATGTTAAAAGAATTTACACGAATGCTTAAGATGTGAGTTCTAAAACTTAGTAATTGTTATTTTCGGCAATAAATTTTGTGTTCATAAAAAGTCCACACATTTCCTACAACTAATATTCAGTTCAGCTGTATCTAGGGAACATTTCGATGAAAAGAAAAGAATAAGGAGTGTTATGAAATTCTACTTTTAAATAAACCTGTAAAACACTCCATTGTTCTGAATGCACACAAATGAAGTTACAGAGAGCATTGAATAACACTGTTACTCAAGTAATACTGCAAAGACAGTCAATGTCGAGACGATGATAATTCAAGTGGATTATTAAGCATGTAACTCATCTCTTTCAATGAGAAGTCATTACTGGCGTCATTCATTTGAATGTAACGCATTAATTGTGTCAAGAAAACCTAAAAATAATTTTGAGCGAGGAAGACAGTGAGGTTCTTTCGTATGACCGATTGATGTTTATTGAAGTTCCACAACAATTTGCGAATCATTCCGCCCACATCTACGAAATGAGTTTCAAACAAATGATGTTTTGTGAGAAACACACCGTTTCCCAAAGGAGCTTGACTCGGTGTCGTATTGTTGCTATCGATCGTTTCTGTAGCTTGAATTCTACAGAGGGGAAGCGCGATTCGCTTATAATTAAGGATCGCTTTCAACAACAAAATGCTCTCAAGCAATGTTTGAGCGGATATCACATACATTAAAATCACTAAAATTCACCTTTCAATTAGTCGGATATAGAATTGAATATGACCAATGAATAATTTTCTCACGGTTTTCAATTCCTAAAAAAACTTCAGACGAGAGTGAATAATGTTCTCGAATGAGTACGTTGAAGTGACGGCTTGAGTCAGAAAACAGGAGAGAAGACTCAGATGATGAATACGTATTGATAGATAAGTTGAGCGTGCGTAAAAATGACACAGAACTTTGATCGAAAATATTCGTGACGAAGTTCTTGAGTTTATTTTGGCAAAAGACGTGCCATTGAGAATATGGTATTCTGCAAATACTTCAGACGATATCATTTGCCGCAACGTAGAAATTCCTTTAGAATACCATATGGTTTTTAAAACAAGAGTGCTATGAATGCTCAATTTCATGTCTTGCATGAATATTCCGATTAAAGCTAAGTCTTTCACCACGATTTATTTGTGTCAGTCTATTGGAGAAATTTCTACCAGCTCCCAAAATCAAACTCAGTTCTATGTGCCTAGATTGAGGATCTTGGGTACTACTGAACGGGGAATTTACCGTATTAATAGGTACTGGAACGTCGAATTGCAATGCTTCACAAGCCAATACTTCTACGTCAAGAACTCAAAAGAAATAGGAAATTTTGCATCTTGGAAAACTGATAAGTTTCGCAAATATAAGATGAAAGTGTAAAAGATACAAAAAGACAAAACAATAATTATTCCTGCAGTACTAAATTTTATTTAAAGAGTTTAAATTGACGACAGTGCGAAGTTAGTTTTATACCTTTGTTTCATGAGGGAAGATTGTATAAAAATGTAGCGTCATTCTCATAACTATATCAATGATAAGACAAAGAAGAAACAGAGCCCAAAGTTGATTGAGGAAATCGGAAATGTTATCTCAAATGCAAACTATAGCTGTTATCTCAAATGCAAACTATATGCGGTACAATTTAAAATTAAGAAATTCAAACAGATAGGTAGATTCAAAAGAGTTAGGGAATGAGTGAGAGTAATACTAAATTATTATAATGAGCAGTGAAAAATCTATACTCCAACTATAACAAAAGCCAAAGAGTTTCGTTAGAAGGCATCGCAGAAAAAAAACTTGATGAGTCAAGGGACTTGTCGAGGGCCTTAGTTCGGATGAAACTAAGGATGAACTTCATTTCATTAAGATGTAGATATAGAATTCCTTTCATGTAACAATTCACCAGTATTTTGGATTTGTCCACGGTACCAAATACACATTTGGTAGCATGTGGGCCCTCGTGAGCGCCGAGGCCTGGTATGGCTTCCCCTCATTTTATCGCAGGGAAGCTGTGATTGTGGTAGGTTATCGCAGGGAAGCCGTGATTGTGGTAGGACGAGTGTGTCAACCTTCCCCTGATAGGCTGTCACCTTTGACCATGTCCTTGTATTCTATGTAAATTCAAAGTAACTCACTGAAATTAAGTATGGTTATCTTAGACTCTACTCCGTGTACAGGTTCTTCATTTATTTTGTCTCAAGAATCAAAAGCCAAATCTATCATAATTTGATTATTTCAATTTGAATTTCATTCTTTTCAAACAAATATGTAACTGGTTTCCCGTCTTTCACATCACCATCACTAAGGGATTACTAGATCATTTAACCCTCTTTGTTATATCTTCTTTGATGATGCTTCTTACCGCACTTGCTTTGGCAAAGGTAAATCAACGAGCTCCTTTCGATAGCGAATATTTGCCCCTATATTTCTTGTCATAGTCCCCAACTTGAAAAAAGGATAAAGATGAGGCTGTGATAATCAAGAAATATCCATTGGAAAATACTAATACGAATAATTCTGTCGCTCCGGCATTTACGAACTCAACCACGACGGCACATTTGCTGGCCACGTGATTGAATGGATGGTGATCATTAATAGATTTATTTAAATGGCACAATCATTATTCCTGCTTAATGCAGGTGGAGGTAGCGTGAATTTCCAATTAAACTAATTACGTGAAATACAGTTGAGATTCTGCTGGTGAAAACCAGGAAAAAATGAATTGAAGAGCTATGTACGACATGATTTCGACACTTGTGGTGACTGTTGAGCCTAATTTGTCCATTTAAAAGTAAAAGTTTGAGTTGACTTTGATGCACTGTGTTGTAGGAAAAATGACAAATATGAATCCAGTGGGAAATTCTTTGCAATAACCAAATATTTAAACATCACTGGTGGGCTAAAATATTCGACATCAACTGCATTTGCTTTCCTCATAAAGAGCAGATACACCTTTGAGCGCCTCATATTTCCAAGGTATATTGAAATTTATTTTGTCACTCTATTCCTCTGTTGCTACGGAATGAATTTATGCGCATTTCCCTGCCATATCTTGTTCACGCGCACTGAATTAGGCACGCTGTCACGGTTTCTTAAAAACGCTGTCACGGTCTTTCAAAAAGCCCTAAAGGAAAGAAAATTTTTTCGTTCGAATTCTCGAATCAATTTGTTTACAAGGAATAATTCATCTCGTAGAAAACAATTCGCATTTGAACGTGAGAGTGTGGGAGGGCACCTTCTCCAGTGCAGCCATTAGAACCCGCGGCCTCTGTCGTTCCTGCTCTCGTCAATCCTTGATACAATCTCGTCGCCGTCAAACAGAGATCCGGTAATCGCCCTTCGGCTGCCTAAATCAGCCATTAAAGGCTCTTCCGCGTGTATTCTTTGAGTTCGTAACTGCTTTATGTGCATCTGTTGGGAGCATTTGTACGCTGCCTTTTAAAGTGGAGCACAATAGCAGTGCTCTACGGTTGTAAATGGTGGCTTGTACAGCCATAAATTGAGGTGCGCTACGGCTGTAAATCGGTGTACGCGTCCCAATGAGCGTCAACAACACCGTGTGGGAATAGCAGCTCGAATCCAACAGCAGCACCGAGCGCACAACACCAACAAAAGTGCGTTGTATGCCGCAATTTTTCCCCGAAGAGTGTCCCGTGCACCGAAGCACATCGAAATTATTTGATCCGTACGAAGCACTATCGCCGTCGCTCATGACATTCAACTGCCTTCTGAACCGCGATGCCGATGATAATAACCATTTTCACAGCTTTCGCTGTGTAAACTGTGTTGATGTATAGGTATTCTAAGCCACTCGAAGCGGGACTCTCAAACTTTAACTTAACATTGAAACAAGAACTTACGCAAATAATAATGGCCGATTGCAGAAGGAGAATAAATGTACCAAGAAATTCAACTCCGTTAAGGCAAAAACAGCAACTGAGTCTCCCAAGTCAGTGGAATAAGAAGGAAAGGCAAACAAAACAAACGCCTGGAGTTCTGCCCTCTGACTCTCTGTCCGGCGAGTTCCCAGTAGCCTGGCCAAGCCCCAAAGCTTTTGACCAGTCCGACATGTCCACGAAATTTTGCTAATTGAAGAACAAAGGATACTATCAATTTTAAACGAACTACCAAATTCAAACAAACTATCAAATTCAAACAAATTATCAAATTAAATCGAATTATCCATTCAGAACAGGAAAAATATCCCCTTGAAAAGTTTATCTCAGTCGAACAGATTTAAACTACTAATTTGTATTGAAGCTTCGGGAAGCGAGCAAAGTGACGGGCAGGACGTTCAGTACAGAGTATCTGCGGACAACTGACCTACCTCGCCTCCGTGTCTGCCAATACTGTGATGTGATCTTCCCACGTAAGGGTAGGTGTCTTCCGATCCTCGCCGGTATCCTCCCTCCATGTGAGGTAGTTATAGGTCACACCCTATCATGCTCATTGCTTCATAATCCAATGATCCATAATCCGGGTGATAAGCGTAGCGGTGCAGTACATATAGAATAAACAATGAGTTGTGTGTGGCTGCCGGTCGATGCGAAAAAACCGACGTGTGGCAGCTGATTAGGGAGGTTTCGTTCTCAAGTTGCTTTTAGGACAGCCGTCAAAAAAAAGGCCGAAATCTCTTAAATGTTACCCAAAACTCCTGCCCGCACTATTTTCGCATCAAGGCGCCAAACGAAACAGTTCGTAATCAAATCGTTTTCATCAGGATTCATCGCTGTGTGAGTTGATTACTTGTATCTCTTCATATTCTCTTTAAAACTCTTAAAGGCCATCATGCCACAAGGAATTGAGAGACTAGCTGCTATTTTAGAAAAAATAATGGCGGGCTTTAATTATATTTTCTCAAAGAAGTGAAATTGACAGCGGAGCGGAAGAAATAGTTAACAAAGAACACAATGTTGATTCTTCTACTTAAACCTAACAAGGATTTGACATTCGCTTCTTTACCAGTCGCCAGAGCATGCTATAGGACCTGGTCAGGTCACAATATGGTTTAATGTCACGGCCATATCTAACTAATCGATGTACCGGGTGCGTTAGTGAAACGGGAAATTTTTAAGGTTCTTAAAACAACGAAAAATAAGGTATAAGAAATGTATTTGGTATACAAATGACTAACATGAGCAATTATTTGGTGTACAATAACCGAAATGAATTATTTTATTAATGATGTCCTCTAGGTGGCCTTAATTCCGACGCATACATTCATCAAGGCGGCCGTGTAAATTGTTCATGACATTGGGAGCTCCTTAAAACGAACGTGTATCAGAGAAATCCTGCCGGGAGCATTCCAGTCTTGAAACAGCATATTCAAGATGAGATTGCTGCGATTCCCCTGAACACGTTAAGATATGTATCATCGAAATACTGATTGTGACCGTCAAATTGAAACCGTTGATGGATAAGAAATAACTCCCTGATGGTTTAGCGTCTTTGAACACGTCAACCGTCCCGTGAGGCACCTTTCGTTCCTGATGACCCACCGCTGATCACGAAATAAGTTTTCATAAAACTCAATTAAAGCAAAGTGAAGACGCTGTCCGTAAAACATTTATCATTTCCAACGTTGAATACCAAAAATTGACTCTATGTAATTGGAGTTCAACAAAGAACTTCAGTTTAAGCTGTGGCAGTAAGCTCGCTGAGATAAGTTTCAAGTTCTTTCACAATGAAAGGACCTCATGTAAGTTTTTAAATTGCTCACATTCACAGTCGCCTGGTTCAGAAAGCATCAAATAAGAATTGACAACATATATTCTATTTACCTCACTTCTGCAGTTCTATACAGAATACCTGGAAAAACGGTTCTAGGATAATTACCTCTTGAGCAAATATCCCATAAATAATAACCTAGACAATTTTACGCGGACAACTGCCGTCGTAAGATAATTGCCCAAAAATATTTACTTTAGATAGTTCCCAACCCTACCAACTTAACATAATTTGATCAATTCAAGTCTCTCAACCTAGCCCAACTCAACCTAACCAGACGTAACCTAACCTCACTTTAACCTAAACTGAACGAAACTAACGAAACCGAAGTTGACTGTTGTAACTTAACTTAAAACCTATAATGCAACTTGAAATTTGAGAGCTTGAAAGTTGTCATTTTTTAATTAATGAAGATTTTCAAGCGTATCATAGAAGTAGTCTAAGTTTAGAGCCAGGTTTTTAAAATTTAATTTGCTCATTGCTATTTATCAAATGCTTTCAACGCACAAATCCAATTTTTATTGCATGGAATACAATCTAGGGCAATTCTCATCAGGGAAATAATCCTGCTACCAGAAAAAAAAACGAAGAAACAGGTCTTGTGACAGCCCTCACTTAGTCCGAAAAGAGTGCTCATTTTTCTAAAGCCTTGAAAACTTGATTTTTGGTCATCTTCTTCTAATGTGAGTTTTGGTATGAGCAAAATATTTATCTCTAGGCCTAAAATACTGTTTTGAAATCACTCAGATGTTGAGTCGAGACTCTGAATTTGCTTCTATTTTGGCTAATATAGTTGAAATGCTTCCTTTTCTCCTGTAACCAAATTCAAAAATTGCCTTAAATTGTTGTAATTTGTACGAAGCAACCCGAAATTAAAGAACACCAGGTCCGCGTTCACGCACCACAACTAATGCTGGAGTACAACACGCGGACACCCTCCTGAAAATGTATGCAAATTTTGAAGAGCGTCCAAAAGCCGCCGCCTAGGCCACGATTTGCGTGTGAAGTAACCGCTAAAATGCAAGACTTTATTCACTCTCGCCGCTGTCGCTCACTCAGACAGCCGCTCAAAATAATTTATGGCAGGAAAATTGAACCTGAGTGGGCATGAAACTTTGCAATGTAAACTTGGATAAGGTGATGCAGACTTCGCTAAAAGAGCGGATGTCAAGACAAGAGTTAATCAGACGAAAAAAAAACTCTTAGACAGCGGATATAAAATGCGTATGCGGAATTTAACAGGTCAGAAATTGAACACAGCATTAGAACCAAAGTTATTATATCAACTCCAAAATTGGATGACGCTGCGCTTGTAAAACTGTTGAAGAAATATAGAAAAATGTCACCATGCGACTTATTACCGACGAAGTCGATACAGGCTTCTGATGTACATCTAGAACAGAATAATTGTCTTCGTTTGAACGTTGAAGCTTGCAGTTGGCTCTGAGGAAGTTTGCTCCACGGCTCGCTGCCAAAAGCAGAGCTGGGAAGATCTTGGGAGGTCCGGAGGATCGTTGTGTACGAAAATCAATGCGACTATGAAGAGTACAGTAACCCTTGCTAATTGCATTTGAAGATAGTGATGATACTCAGGAAGCTGTCAAGAACAGCTCTTGATGAGTGGCTGTTCAAAAATACAATGTATTCTGTAACGAAGATAAGCTGACCCCAATTAGAGTTTCGAATCCCATATTCTCATAGCGTTAGAGATCAGAACTCGTCTCAGCAAAGAAACGAGTCGCAGCTTTTTCTTGTTAGTAAAACTAGAAAAATACAAGTAGAAGATGCGTTTATTAGCAGTACATTGAGGTAGCGTTGGCAGATTTCCGTTTCGCTGAAAACTAGAAAACAAACAACAACTCTGAACTTCTATATATGACAAACAACCGTGGCTTAGAAGGCCTTGCTCTAGCTGCCACAGACAGCCATGCCCTTTAGCTACCACAGGTGGTAATGCCCTATAGCTGTTACACGTATTCGAGCCCTAGTTGCCACAGACGAACGTACCCTATAACAGGTACAGGCAGCCTTGCCCTATAGCTGCCACAGGCGGTAGCTCAGCTGCCTCAGACGGGCATGCCTCAGCTGCCACAGGCGGGCATGTCCATGCATGCAGTGAAGCCGCAACGGCAGCTGCGTGTGGGTCGTCATGAATGATAATGACGACATCAACATGCTGGGCTGTGAAAAAATTACGCTCAAATTACAGGCTAATTTGGGAAATTTCCTGGTGTCAAGGCTGCTGCACCTGCTTTGCATGTCAGGGAGCGTAGCTTTTTGTTTCTGCTGGTCTTCGCTGAGCTGGTGTTTACCTCCGCGTGGAGGCCGTGCAGTGCAACTTTTCTGCCAGCTATTTGAACACGGCGACTGAGGGGGATAGATACTGTTCATCTGGTGGTGCACTTCCACGAATATTGACAGTGCGATGATGTTTGAGTTCCTAACGTTGCCCGGAAGACTTGCGTGATTCTTGTAAAAGGAAAATAATTCACTAGATTGCTGTGGAATAGAGGCTCTTTGTTCTCCATTCATTAAGTTTTTCAATGTTTTGAAAATAGTTAAAGAAGGTGACGGAAACGGTTGCTAAGAAAACATCACTTCTGAAGTATCTATTCTACTTCCATGTTAGATAATCATCTTTTTCAAAGATTTATGAAAAATACAAACCCGTATTTGTTAGCGATAAAGTTCCATTTCTTACCAGGCTTTCCATCGCAGGCAGTGATCTCATCTGGAGACAAAAAATTGTCAACAGACTATCGGTCATTTATAACTTCAGGCCAAATGACAGACTTCACTCAACATCGTTCAAGCAAATTGATGTCTTGACTTTCGTGATTGGCAAATATTAGTCGTTTATCAATTCATTCACATGCAGGAGACCTTTTCGGCGAAACATTTGAATGACAAGTTAACATTTTACGAGTTAAATTAAACCATAGACCTTGACGTATCACTCGTGAACACATTTTGAATTACGAACCGCAAAGCAGTAGCACTTTTCACTGTTTTTTAGAACATTATTCTGTTTTCTTTTTTGCAGAGTTACGACTGTTTTTACTATATGGTTGCATTCCATAGCACTGAAAGATAAAATTTTAAACCTATTCAACAAAATGAATTTTATCTTACCTAGCGCACTCGTCACACCAAAAAATGACGGGTATTGATAATGATCAATGAAGCACGACAATGACTCAATTAGATTGCTCTTGATTAACACAGCATTCACTACCTTCCAAATGTTCACTACCTTCCAAATGTTCACTACCTTCTTCACATCAGTCCTTTAGATTAGCACCCACCAAATAAACGTATCCATCCTAACAATTGTAAGACATGAGATTCATTCTTTTTGCCGACGACAGCAAGCTCCCTGCAGCTCTTCAGAATGAAAATCCAATTTTAACAGCGGAGAGCGCAAATAATGAGCTGCAAAAGTTTTTAATGCGACTTGAAGCCTATAAAATATGCCTCAATATCGATAGGACAAAATAAATATTATTCTCATACAAGAGAAATGTGTCTCTTCCACGCATCGAAATTGCTGATTGTGAAATTGAAGAAACACCAACTCCTGTAAGTTCCTGGGCATTATATTAGATAAACATCTGACATTAAAAAAGCAAATTGCACACATCAGTGCTAAATTATCAAAACCCGTTGGAATCCTTCATAAAGCAAAATATTATTACCAGAAGAAGCTTTGAAAATACTTTATCGAACGATCATTTCACCATATTTATAATACGGAATGGAAGTGGCACGGAACTGATCAAATTAAACCAATTTGATAAATGGGCTGCAAAAAAGAGCCATTAGAGCGATAAAGAAATTAGAACATAATGCTCACACAAATTACTAATTCAAAAGTTTAAAAATACTTAAGCTTTTGGATCTCTACAAGCTCTTTATACGTAATTTCATATATAAAACACAGACTGATGATGGCGACAGAAAATACAAACAATTATTAACTGCACAAACTGGCGATCATGATCATTTAACCCGAAATAGAAGGAACTTCATACTTCCTTATCATTCAGAATATCGGTCACAACACAGTCTCCTCTCCATTGGAATTAAGAATTGGAATGCCATCCCTTCTGAGATCCATGTAAAAACTTCTTACAAAGCTTTCAAAACGAATCTTCAAACCCCTTTCCATCTCGGAATATTAATGACATTTGTTAATAAGGTCACATTTTTTCGACTTACCTTGATGACGTAATTTTGCCATGATTAATGACATAGATCTTAAAAGTCTGTTACAAATCGTTTTCTAGAATATAATGTTCCCATCTAGACCATATTAACGTTTTTTGTAAAAATTAAGCGTCGAATCATGAAGGCTCCAATTTATTATCATTCTAGTATGCCCCATATGTTAAGTAAATTAGGTTAAACATAACTGTACACCTTAAAATAGCGTTGATGATCGGATGCCCTAGACGTCGCTGAACTAATTCGGGCCCACAAGTAGCTACATATACTCAAATGTGTCCTTTGTACTAGACTCAAGAGCCAATCTATTGCTGTCTCGCTTGTGGTTAATGAATTGTTTAAATTGTTTGAAATACTACGTTTTTATCCATCAGGTAGTAAGATCTGTATCACAGATGTGCTCATCACGCACATCTCTCCTCTTCCAGAAAAAAGATCTGACGGTCACAGACAAAAAATTGTGTAAAAATTTAAACGACGGGTATTACCTCAAAATCACGTCCCTTAAAAAATGACGGGATTGTAGGTCTTTGGAGGTCCCAAGCTAGCGGTTGGGTAGGCTTTGTTTTGGTAGAAATAAAATATGTTTTTGATTTTGGGAATTATCATTTTTTCGGTTCACTGCTGTCCTCTTTTCAGCACCCACTACTTCCGTCGTTAACTTTTACTATGTTCATGAACTTCTTTCCCAACTTACAGCTTCACAAAACCTTGGGCACAGATTCTGCGTTCCACTAAGCCCATACCAATTTTTAACTTTTCTCTTTCCTCTCTTTGGAATACCTGTGTTAAGGTTAGAGAGGCTTAAACTAACTTTTCTGATTTATTCTAATTAAATACTACATACATTTTATACTGGTGAAAACTTCCAACGGCTCCTAACAAAAGATACATGTATAAATATAGGGTGTCCGAAAAAATATTCTCACTCTTTAATTTCGCGGAATTAATATATTATTTTGATGTAGGTGTTTATTGACGTAGATGGAAGACGAATGAGTTAAATTATTGAGTTTATTAGATATAAGGAAATTAAACGTCGGAAAAGAAAACTTGGTTGCCCCAGAACCAAAATAAAAAACACATGAGGTATCATCAGTCAGAGAATGCGTGCATTTTTAGAGACGCACTCTATTTATACACACACGCCGGCTATTTATATTAAGGATAATATGAAACATTTTGATGCGTTGGTAGCAGCTAGATGACTCTTCACGCCTTGAAATGCTGGCAGATGTTGTAGAGGAAATTACCATCAACAAGTACGCGGTGTGTAAAAATGATACATAGTGTACACACTTTTATACACACTGTCAAACATGTTCCCACTCGCTATCATGCACGTTGTCAGTCACGGTGCAATGCACACAGACATACATGTTGCTTTACACAATGTCACACACGCCATCACACATCTTTTCACACTGGCTATCATGTAAACGCTATCATGCACGCTGTCGAAGAACGTGTCATGCACGCAGGCATACATGTTTCAATACACAGTGTAACACACACTATCACACATCCTTTCACACAAGTTATAATGTATACGCTATCAATGCCCGCTGTCGAACAAGCTATCAAATGCGCTCTCGTACACGTTTTCATACTCGCTGTCATACTCGGGCCCTCACAACCGATGCCTCCTCGCACTGGTCAGACCAACCTTCTGAAAATTCGTTGAGTCGGGATGCTTCACGACACGCGCATTCCCTTTGAGGGAGCCATGATGTACGTAAAGCTTTACACGTTTAACACGGAGAAAATCAAAAGCCTCGGCTTCGGTTGGGTAAGCACGTTTATTTTGCTCGTTACTGAAAACTTAGAGGCACGTTCAGCAGCAGACAACTCTTTCAGCCGCCATCGCTGGGTTAGCGTGAGTTGCAGTGTTTGGCCTTAAAGGTGAACAAAGCTGCTCTGGTGAGCGCAGAACGTATGAAAATTGAAGCGTAAACAAGTCTTTTAAATTAAAAATGATTTGTGTCAACTAGAGTTACTGGTTTACGTAGATATTTTTAAAGTTAAAACAATTTAAACAATTTATTTACCACAGGTGACACAGAGGTAGAATGTTTCTTAAGTCTAGTACAATGGTCAAATTTGAGTATAGCTACCTGTGGGCCCGAATAAGTTCAGCGACTTCTGGGGCATCCTACCATCAACGTTATTCTAAGTCGTACAATAATGCGCTAATAATGATGAGAATAATGTTTAACCTAAAATCACTTAACCTAGTTTCGCATTAGACTGATCAATGAGATAAGTTATTCGGTATTAGATACTGCATTTTACAATATAGGTCATTTGGAGTATATTTAACAGTATAATCGATAAATGATTTAAGAGCAGACTGAAGATCGGCGATATTACCAATGGCCGCCAGTTTTCAAGTCACTTGATATTCCCTAGCCAGTTTGAGTCCAGCATCTCTGTCTAATAGAAATAAATGAGGTCAATCTATAAAACGACACGAATAATTTGCCCCATTTCTATTCGTTGCACTCTCAGTCGTGGAATTAAGCACAACTTTGCAAGTTTTACTCAGTGTTCATTGTGTGTCATTTGACGTGAACGAGTGTTCTGTGGTTTCAAGCATCTCCGCTACCAGAATACTCTTT
>JACJUY010004641.1:5647-17103 GCA_014220935.1 Platorchestia sp. MABIK | reverse complement strand
TTACTCATTTAGGACAATTTATTCTTATTTGTAAAACGTGTACACGCAAATTTCATTGTGAAATTACAAAAATACTACATTAGTGGGGCCCAAAAACCTCTTTAACTATCAAAGGTAGCGCTAAAAATGGTGCACGCGTGCAATCCTACTTGAAGTTATAATATTCTTCAAGTAACTATAACTCGAAAACTAATGAGTTTTGGTCATTTTGTCATTCATGAAAATCGATTTATTTTGAGTTTTTGTACCTAAGTTCGAAGTTTGTTCAAAGTAAAAAAAAACACCCTGTATATGTTACTCGTCCCAGATCACAACATGCTACAAAAAAAAACTACTGACTCGATGAGAGGTCGCCGTCATTGCGTCCCGGCATTTAACTATAAGTAATTTAAAAGCCAATGTAAAAGATTGCCCGTATCAACACATTTTGAATATCAAATTCTCTACGATGACTTTAGACAGGAAGCCGCAGAGACGTCATTTGGACTTTGAACTTGAGTGAATCATATCGCGCCTGACCACAGATAACAAGCAGATGTACGATAATAAAGTGAAAATTAGAGGAAGGATCCGCTGATTTTTCCGAAAGAGATGCCGAGTGTATCAATTGACCAATATTGTACACATAGGAAGTTTGTCGATTAATTTAATCCAACGAATTTTATATTTTCTTCAGTTGAAGTTGAAGAATTTTGTGTTAACTTTAAAATTAATGCACTCCTTATATGTTACTGATGATAACAGCCGTAAATGAGCTGAAACCTTTAGAAGGTTTTACAATCATTGTCACCTGTAGAAACGTTTTTTATGAATAGGACTTTGAAATTAATTGCAAAGAGTGAGAAGTAGATTTGCATCCTGAAAGTTGCGTCACGTCAGTCCAGTTTCAAATTGTATTCTGAAAAGTTGCAATTAAATTTTGGGCCAACCATTGTGTTCTGTGGCATCGTTCCCTGATTTTTTCCATTTATAAGCTTTTATTCAAATGAATGCGTGGGAGATTGATAAAATAGTATCGGTATAAAAGCAATTATTTGAAGTATAATTTATTTTAAAAACCGGATCTTCATCAGTTTAGCAACTTCCTAACGTTTACGAGAACAGCAGCCATGGGCTACATGAATATACAGAAAATTCTTAAGTATTAAAATAACTATAAAGCTCCTCAAACCCAAAAATTAATTGTAAAGTTACGCCTTAAAAGCGCCTTAATTACGCCTGAATTATAAAGTTACACCAACATACATTTATTTTTTTCTTTTTCCATGTCGCCTTCAATTTGAGAGATATTGTTAAGAATTGAAGAAATCGTTTTCTATGCCTAACTGCATCGCGCACAGTGTTCTCTCTCCGATGAAGTATAAATAATTTTCCGAAATATAGTTCAATTAATGTTTATAAACGATTTTAGGATAAAATTATCAAAAGCGTAGAACTAGATATCGAAGAAAACACCTGGCTTCTTAGCATGACATTTGTTGAGAACCATCTTTCTACTGCCACACGCCACACGTTCAACATTCACGTGCAACAGTCCTTCAGAAGATGTACTCGTATACCGTAAGATTTTTCTTCCCCTTCCAAAACCAGTATATCATTCGTTTTCTGGTTCAGTTCTCTATCATATCCATCAAAAACCCTGTGGAAAAACAGTCTTGGGTCCCCGTTACCTTCACTTGGGTACCACAGATCGCCACAGAAATTCTTCACACGAGGTGGGTGTGCCGGACAGGTGCACGATGGCGCCACACCTGCTGCAACAGCCCACTTCTCTGCTCGGCAATCAATAAGAGCGGGGCACGAGCACGCAACGTTGCCACAATCACGCGCCCATCGCAAAATATGAGGGGTGCCCGCTCTGCTCAGCCACCCACCAAACTGGGAGCGTGACGCCATATAGATCACAGGCCGGCACGACTGCACTCGTTGTACAACACTTACTCTTCGCCCAATTACTCGCCCTGTTCTGAGCGCTGTGCAAACGTATGGAGGGAACACAGGGATCAGCATGGTTTTGAAAAATTATGCAAGATGGAACATTAAAAGAAAAGTCCGAGATACGATTGTTGGTGTATTAACAAGAGTGATGCAGTAGAGAAGCTGACGGGAATTAAATTTTGAATAAGACGGTGTGCTTCCCGCAAGATGAAATCAGTGACATGTGAACGAGACTTCAAGTATGAGAAAGTAGTCGGAAAAATTCAACTTATGAAGGTTTCTGCGCGTAAGCGTTTCTGACTACAAAATGGACAAATTGAGAGTACAATTTCAAAGTATAGGCTCTCACATGCGAATATCCCCCTAATGAGAGCAAACCACCGGCGTGTGTGAATACCACGATAGGATCGCTTCGTGCGCACGCCCTGGCAGGTCGCAGCTCTCATTCTCGGCCACCTCGATCTTGCGAAATTCCTGGCGCCCAGGACAATTCTAGTCAGGCTCTACGTTCCAAGAAAATAGGTAACACCGCGGTGTCGTGAGCGGAATTGAAGTCAGGCAGAATGCAACACTCATAGCAGCCAGATCTAGTAACGTGATCCAACTTTTGATGAAACTCTAAAAAAATCTAAGAAAATAAAACGAAACTTTCCAAGTGTAGAACACACTTAGCAGAACGTGCTAGGAAAATTGATAATTAGGGAAATCGCCTTTCAGTTACACTAAGCTGTAATGAACACAAGCCCCCGTAGAGTTGTGTGAAGTGAATATTTCGCACCCCGTCAGGACCAGTGTACTTTAACGTGCGTTCTTTACCTTCTCATACAAGCCTAAGATACAGCAATTACATTTCAGTCGCTCCCGAGGGCAATGCACCTTCAGTAGACCTAAGTGGACCTGAATAATTTAACTATCAGTTGTACTGAAAGGATTGTGTCCTCAGTTGTACTGGCATATTGGGTCCTTAGGTGTGCAAGAGGCAGTATGTCCTTACGACTACCAGAGTTTCTCAAGTTGTGCTGGAGACGATATGTCTTTAGTTATCTTAAAGAGAGTGTGTCCTCGGTTGCACTACAGACAGTATAATCTTCCCTTGTACAAGAGGCAGAGTGCCTGTAGTTGAGCTATGGTTGCGTGGCCTCGGTCGTGTAGGAGGCAACGTTTTCTCAGTGGTGCTTACAGCCAACACTGAGACAAGCGTCCCTACTGTTGATTTTTTGACTTACGTGGTTCAGGGAGGTCCCAGCAATCGCATAACCAGTGCATCCTTTAGTAGGCCCTGCTGCAGACGTCAGAGAGTGTCCAATGCTGAGGACGAAGAAGAAGTATATTCATTTAAAGGGTCTTCTGTGTGTTTTAATTACGCATCTCAACCGGGGCCGATGAGCGTGGTCTGGAGATTTAAACAACTCATTTATATAATTTATTCCTTGGTCATATTTAATTAATAGCACGTGCCTGGAATTGAATTTGGGATTTAAAATGAGTTCTCTTGTGCGATTTTCTCGTGAACTTTTCGTTTTCTATAGTGGCTTGAATAACATGGACATTAGGCATCCACGTGTAGCTAAACCTGAACTGTGCATTGTTCCCGAATTATTCGTTTTTGAGTAGTTCTGTAGACGATTCAAGTCTTCCTTTTGTAAGAAATCATTTACTGCATTGACACATATAACGAGAGCAAGATTTGCAAAATGAAAATACATTGATTTATCTTGCAACTCAATTTATTGTCATTGTTCACCATCTGAATCCTACAGCTCTTCCATCTCTCTGCTGCGGAGACAAAAAATGGCGTCAAACGACAAACTGTGTTTCACAAATGCCTGGTATACCGTACATGCATTGGTTTCACGCACACGTGTGCTTCAGCAGCCATATTAAATGTAGGTGTGTGCGTGATGCACCTTCAGTTGCTTACATGACACCCCAAAAACCCCTCAACCCCCCCTCCCCCCCCCCTCCCTCAGTACGAGCTTGTGCAAATGTATTGATATCTTAATGGACCGCATCGGACTCTTTCACAAGTTTAGACCTCATCGCTACGTGTGTTCCAGTGTTCCCTGCTGTATACGCGACAGACTTTACCTCAGATATACACGGCTCCAGACCTCACCATAACACACACCGTACGACTCGCGCGTATTTTGCAACGAAGTTTGCCCACACAGCTTCTACACAGCTTATCGCAAACATAAAACTCAATTTCCTTTCCTACAAGCCGTACATTATGTTCGCCTATGTTGTACGCAGTCCGCCGGCACACGTTGCGCACAGTTCACTCGCTCGTACGTGCGCTGCAGGGCCCGCTGCTGCGTGCAGAGATGCAACACGAAGACCAGGCAACACTGCCCAGCTACTAAACAACACAATCAAGCTGATCGCCGTTAATGACTCGGAACATCAACCAACTGCCTTTTACTGAAGATAACGATGGCTTTACCACGTCTGAGCAGATTATTCGATGCACGTTTGGCGAGGTAATGTGCCCTACGCGCCTCTTGCTCAGCGTTAGTTAGTGCCTCTGCTGCTCACGTTTAGTAGATAAAACCTGATAAAATTCCTGTTGCTCTCCGAGCTGGTAATTGATCTCGGCTATCGCACTGCCTCTCTACTGGGTCATCGGTAAAATGACCTTCCATTCCATTAATTTCATTGTGTACTTTCATCTCCATTAGAAACCTGCAGATGGATTGCATTTCTTGCTTGCTCCTTCATTTCTGCAGCCCCCTCGATCTACAACTGGAAACCAAACATTTCCAGCAATGCCACTGTAATTCTTGTTTGCTGTGATCCTGGAAATTCAGTCCAAGACCAAGCAACTGCTTAGAGAAGTTATATTAAAATCCTATTCAAATAGATGCAATTGGGTTGGGAATGATTTCAAAAATAAAACAAAAAATAAGTTAGATTATTTTTTCCTTGAAGTGGCATGTATGAAATGAAGTGTCTGAGTCTCATATCTATACATAGCTGAATTCATAAACTGCTCATGCAACGTCTTGACACTATAGTGACATTTTGGTCCATTCCAAGAAAATTATTTCCCGATAATTTCTTTGAGCTCAGGAATAGAACTGCCTCATTCCAGGAAAACCGAATCTTTTCGTGCAAGCACCTCGTCAAGATTACTAATAACCATTAAAACAACTCTGCAAACTACTTGAGTTTTTGAAGCTAATCTAAATTGCAGATCTGCACTGAGTCAGTCACTACAAATTATGATAAACTAGGCAGCGCACGCGCACGCTCCTTGAGTCCGACCACCTGACATGAGCTGAGCCAAGTCTTATCTGGCCGTGACGAAGGGACTTTTAAGCGGCACCTTTGCCTCCTCGCTGAAATTTAAGACTTGTTCCTCATGCCGGACGAGTCAAAATTGAATACTTTCAGTGATGGATTCTGACAACGAGTCTGTTTTTGTTGCTAACAAGAAAGGGAAGTCGTGTTATAGATGAGCCTTTTCTTGGCTGCTTTTCCTAAGGATTATGCACCAGATATTTAGACCCTGCTAAGAACGGAACTTGGGAAGGCAAGGTGCTTGGCGAACGCCAGTCTATCATCAAAAGTCGTGGACCATATGAGCTCGGCCACCCACACAAACTTAATTTGCGACCCCAATAATGAGCCCTCGGCCGCGGCGCTCGATGGCCGCATGAGGCTACACACGCGAGACTGCCTGTCAAGTGTGCGTTTCGGAGCAGGCCGGAGACCGAAAGTGTGAGAGATACGAAGTTCTCAACTTGCCGCTGCTAACCCACCTTCTAGAAAGATAATCTTGAACCTTTTGCAATTCCACGCGATGTGAGAGATAAATAATCGTTGGCTGTCCTGGTAAAACTCGAAGATCCAGGCATTCTAAAGGGGTGCGGGCGAAATCCTTGGAAAACAAAATAGTAAGCATACTTCGTAGTTCTCTCTGACCATTTTTATTGTATATATCCCCCTCTTATACCCGAATCATTATCTCAAGGCTGTCCCGAAAAGTCTCTTCGTATTGTGTAGCAATTCTTGACGATTTTTTCCGTACCTTTTTTAGCAAGCCTCTAGAGCATCAGTTGTTGTGTGGGAGGGAGCACAGGCGTCAGGCTCCAAAATGTATCAAATAAAAATATCCAGTGCGTTTAAAACAGTCGATGTGAAGGGAGGAGACACTGCGTATTTTTATGCTCCAAAACTTTGGACAACGATTCTGACACAACTCTTAAGCCCTGTTTGATGAGTGAGACGGTGCGCTGCCCTGTTAGAAAGTGAACGATTAATTTGCTTCCTCGGCGTTTTAGCTTCCTTACGTGCGATAGTCAAAATTGTTTGATGAACAAATTCATGTTCACTTGTTAACCTTGATAAAAAAAAAGATGGGACACGCTCCTTATTTAAAAAATGGCGGCCCACACGATGACCGAGTAAGCTTTTTAATGTCTGGAAATTTTTATAGGAAGTTTGGGATGTCTTGAAGGACTTTCCTTCAACGTTGTCACTATAGCTGCTGAATTTAAATGCCAATATAAAGTTTCTCATCTAAAAACACGTTGTGATCTATGATCGTATTCTACTCAAACTCGTTCAAAAGAAGCCATGTATTAGCTAGTTGTTTTTCCTTTTGGTGATCTGTGTCTAACGCTCTGGTGTTGTGAAAGGTGACAAGGTCAAGTTTTCTAACTACATCTTAATGTTTTTTTACTCACATTCTTTGCTCTAGCTAACTTCCGCAATGACTTCTTCATGTATCGTCTGATCCTAGCTTTGATATTAAGAAACTTGGGAGAGGAGTTTGAGAGTGACTCATTTCGACGATGATCTTCGGCCGTTTCAAACTCATCGAGCCTACACAAATGGGAATAAACCCCAGATTCTGGCGCCTTCAGCAACTTGACTATGTCTGACTTTGTCTTGCGCGAGCTGTGTAGCTCAGCATCCAGTCAATTAATTTCATTTCATATAGAATTTGTCATGGTTTATTATTTGTTTAACAGACAATTTTATTCAAAATTGTGGGATTTTTTCGTACTCTGTGACCGGAATTTTACTCAGGAATAGTTGTGGTTCAGTGATAATTGAATTGCAGTTTTATATCACTATTTACAGGAAGGTCATCACCGGTCATGAGCGTTAGCGTCGGCCATTAATGGAGAAATACTGTAAAATTTAGTCGCAAATCTGAGAGCAAAAAAAGATAAAATTAGAATAACTCAGAACACCGGCGATCCAACCGATGAAATTAATTCGCTGGGTGGGAAATCGCAGCATATTTATAAGTTGTGAATCTAAATAAATTATATAAAAGAAAATAATTGAACGTTTATCTGTAGAAGGAAGCTTTGTCAACAATATTTTGATTCTCGTTTAAAATCAGTTTCTAAATTTTCCCCTCATTCAGCCTCTTGCCACCAATTATAAGCCACGAAGTATACGATTTTCTACAGAGTAAAGAACCTACAGTATGATTACTTCCTAAGTCAAAACAAACGACTCCCCTTTCCTTCGATTTGTCTGACGCATTTGATGTGTGACGTGCTCCACTCTCTTATGGTCTTTCCCGAATATTCATTTTAATTCCACAACGAAGAGATGTTAATTATTTTAGCATAGGAAATACACCATTTTTTCAACTCGCGAGGCAGAGTATGCAGACTACCGCAAGGAGAACTGCGACTTCGGAAAGAGAACTTTTATCTGTGCTTTTTTTCTTGATTCTTTTACTTTATCCAGAATTTTTTATAATTGACAATTTAATTCGTAGATTTTTACACTTTTCAGTGTAGTGTTCAAGAACTTTAGAGAAATAGAGTAGCAACCCACAATTGAGAGCGTCTTTAATTTTGGGCAGCATTAGCTCTGCATCATTTAGCTCAGTGTCATTTAATTGTATGAATCATTTTAAATTCTGAGTTTTAGAGTATCGTCGGTCTGGCTAAATTAGTTTCTAAAAGTTGCAGTGACGATGTTCGTATTTCCTTCCGGGAGATATAACTATTACATAAATGAGAATTAGCGTTCCGGGAGGGGAAAATCAGTGGTTCCAAACTGAAGGTTTCTTTAGCTTTCTTTTTTCCTCTCCTTTCACTTTCTTTCACAACTTCCATCTCGTTTCATAAGCTTTTTTGAATTTTGCCGTGTCTATGCGCAAGGTGTGGGGACACACCTTGCGCATAGATTCCCGATTTCTTAATTCTGTTTTACATGTTTTTTCCTCTCGTGTGAAGACTTTTCTTGCTGGTTTGGCGGGAAACTCAAATTAACGTAAATCCTAATGTAACTTGTATTCATGGTACGAGCATATTGCTAAGTTTTTAAATACTTAGTTTCACCAGTGAATCGTGCCCGCTTTTGAGTTTATCTTTCCTGCAGTTCTCTTACAAACGAATGCGTCTCGCTGGCAATGTTACATTAGTGTTTCACGTGCAGACTGGAAGTCCTCCCTCTCTTGGTGGAGTCCCGCTTTTGTTTTGCCGCTTTATCACCTCGTCGCTTGTCGCTGAGGAAGTAAGCGGGACTTGTACTCGCACGACACCACATGCAGTCGTCGTACTCATTTACTTTTCTTGTAGAACCATGTTTTACTTCTCTTGTCCACCATGTTTTTTGTTCAGTTTTTTCTTACGTGTGAATTAAATGCTCTTGAGTGTTGCGTTTTCTGAGGCAGTCGGGTGGTCTGAGGAGTTAGACGACCAATCTTACATAAAAGAAGCACAATTTTTTAATTGTGCTTAAAATAGAAAGCACGAACACCTCTGCCATTATACCCTATAATATAATACAATAGAATTAAACGTGACAAGATGACTACATAAACGATCCCAGTAAGACATTTTCCGGCTGGCCTCCAAGGTGCCATCGTCTGACGGCAATCCCGTACAGGCACCAAATAAAAACATCTACAGTCGACAATTTTTATCCACAAGCACCAGAACATTCTAAACACATCATTGCGAAATGGTGCAGTAATTCAAAGGTGGTTCAATGGTTTGACAGCTACATACTATCTTCGCATTCTGAAAAAATTTGAGCGACGCTTGAACGTCTTTTTTTAAACGCCACGTTGATGCTTCTATCCAGTGAGGCATTATTGATAGCCTCAGGAGAAGTTAGTTAGTAGTTGGCATTAGTCAGTCAAACGCTCCCTGACCTCATAAAATATAATCAAAGGAGAGGGAAGAGAGAGGACATCTCAGTAAGGACTGTAGGAAACGGGGAATCTATACACAAAGTAAGTTCTCACATATGATGTCCGGAACATAGAAAGCGCAAGTTTGAAATAAAGGGAAAGAAAAGACAAATACGAAATAGAAAAATAATGCAAGAAAACTAAAGAGGCAAATGTGATGCGAAAAATACAAGCCCCATATAGGGCTATCTGAATCTGAGGTATAACCTTAAATAGTAGTATCACCTGGGAGTGCCTGTGTTTGCATACAATAGACAAACTGAACTAGGCTGAACCTACTGCCTATCCTATGTATGTGCCCTGAGGGAGCTATTCTATGCACTCTGAAGAGACATAGTAAAAATAATATAATAGTAATTGGAAATACACTTAATAAATAATGCAATACTGGTAACACATTAAATAATAATAAATAATACAATGTTGATTTGGTTGCTTGTTTGATTAGTTAGTCTCTCCTTCCTCGATCTCTGTAAACACGATACCAGAAAACCGTCTGTTCATCGTCGTTCTAAAATCTAATATATTTTCATTTTTCCAAAGCAGTTCAATCCAATACTACCCTGTCATATCCTTTCATTAAAACAGATTGATGGAAAAAACAGGATTCGCCTTTGCTCTGTTCATTAAAAACAGTTTCAAGATTGAACGAACCCGAAAAAATGCAAATTTATGACTGTTGGGGACACTAGTTCACATCTGTCGCTAAACCACGTCACGCCTCTTCCGTCCCCAGCGTGTGAGGCAGCAGGACCTTCTTGGTCCCCCTCACTTCCTGCCGTGTGCGTGCTAGCTTGGGAAAATATTCCTCATTATAATATATATACTATCGTATGCTTGTCCATATACATACACGTATGTATAAACAGCAGTCTACGCGCGAGTTATACGGCATCGTTTTGTGTGAACCTTTATTTAGTCGATGAAAAAGTAGTCGCTGTTATTCATAGCTTTAATCAAGCATCGTATGAGTTGAATACCTGCGACTAATTTTAAGCAGTTCCCATTATATGATGTCTAATCACACGTGGACTGTGTGCCATGTTACTGGTCTGGTCGCCTGTGTTTGGTGGTCCGGTCAGATGCTTTTAACAGAAAGAATATGCCCTCACTGATTATCTCAGTAGACGACTTCTGGTGCAGTTCCCTGTTATCTTTCTAAACCTGTGATTTCACACATGATCTACCTACTCCGTGAGGTACATTGCGACTGTAGTGTACATTTATTGCTCGCCTTTGTGTACTCACATTGCAACTTACGCGTATTGTATGCACAACAAAAAATAAAATAAAATACCTCGAAAGTAGGAACGCAGATTTTACCTTCCAAGTGACGCACCTCAGTGCTGCCCTTCACCCAGCTGGTGTCAACGGTCGCTGACTCCGCTGATGTGAAGATATCATAATGGCCCTCAAAATTAACGCTTAACACGTTGAAAGATTTCTTCAGAACATTTGTGACGAAGTATTTCATTACATCGACTTTTAGCTTGTACGTGTATATTCATCAAGATTACGATAAAAATGGACGCTGCACCATAGGAGCTGGTTTATAACAAAAATTCAAAGAGTTTGGAACTGTGACGTCAAAAATGAGGAAAGTAGGAAATCGCACGTGTTTCGTGGTACAGAATTGCCCACCAAAACTTTTGTACCACTTATGAGATAAATCAAAATCGTGAGCTGCTGTTACGTTTTCTGTGGAGCACATTGATCTTTAAAATTTTCTATTTGCCATGGCAACACTTGAGCATCTACAGATAACCTTGGTTTCTCCCTTTCAATGAAGTCACGTGAGTATTTAAAAAAATTTGATGCTACTGTAACTCAAATGATATCCTGAAAGCTGGCATTTATAGTTTTAAATAAGTGCAAATTTTCTCCTTTAAAAACATTAACTTTATCAACTCTTTTATCATTTACAGTCTATTCCCTTATACTAGACTAGCAGGACCCGTGAAAATTCCACGGACAATGTCATCGTTAAGCTAGGTAGACCCGTGAAAAAATTCCGTCAACATTACCTCACATACTAACCTAACCTATCCTAACCTAACATATCGTAACCTATCCTAACCGAACCTATCCTGATAAAATGTCAAACAAATCAATGCATGTAAAGGCCATCTTCTAATGTTACACTGAGTAATTCGGTATCCATGATACCACAAACTAGGACGAAAGCGTAACGGACGGACTGAGTTACTAAGTAACTAAGGAACTATGGAACTAAGGAAGGAACCAGCAGAATATTAGATGCGAACAAAACAAGTCAGGGATAGAATAAAAACGCCAATTTAAATGCACATCTCTCACATGTATATTAAAACTCTTTTCTGAGACCGTTTCC
>JACJUY010004640.1:40345-57358 GCA_014220935.1 Platorchestia sp. MABIK | reverse complement strand
TCACTGAAATAGGTGTACTCTATAACAGGAGTATGATTGTTCGGACGCACGTATGTATGTATACAGAATCAACAAAACAGGGAAATTTTTAGTCAAAAAGGGAAATTTTGACGACCAAAACAGGGAAATTTAGGTTAGATCATCTGGCAACCCTGGTGACCGTTTGTTGTGGTGTAGCTGCTGTGCTCTTCCTGGTTAGGACATTCATTCCTTATCTATAAACACCAATAGGTGAAGTTAATCATTTCAAGTAACTGAAGAAAATGTGTTACCCAATTTTTTGCTTGATTAGGGTTGCAACAACTGTACTGTCGATAAGAGAACATTCCCTGTGCATCAAATTTAACCGAATTACGCGTAGATGCAATGGCTTTCATACTCCATAACATATCGAGTAGGCACCATTTGTGGTACAACCTGTTGTAATTCAGTTGTTCTTTATGAATTGTTTCATGTAAAGCTATATTCAGTAATCGTCATAGTCGAGTTACCATGCAGTGAAAGGTACGAATAATGGGCATGACAAATCGTTTTCTGAACGATCAGTGACTATGGCGACCTCACGGGATCGGTAAAATTGAAAGCGTGGGAAGCACTGAAGAATTCATTTTTCAAATTATTGATGTTGTGAATACAGTTATAAATATCGTTTATCACGATGGAAAATATTTATAAAAACGATAATTTTTCAACTTGACTAAAATTTTACATGGGTAACGAAAACATTAGTCGTATTTGCTTGAAAAGCATCTCATTTGAAGTATGTTTTATTGAACGTTGGACAATTTTATATGTTTCAATAACTACAAATATGATAGCTCTCTGAGTGATGCAGTGTGATCTCAACGCACATATGAGTTCTGACTATTTTATTATTTGAGTAGACTTCAATGTTATTTTCTTTTTTCATTAATTGTTTCAAATTTCTTTGATTCCTGCAAGTTTTTTGACATGATAGCTATATGTACAGTTACTACTGTACATGTGCATTCTTAATTATTGACGATAAATGATATTAATGCTTTTCATCTCTTACTTTCTATTTCTAAAAGTACTTCTGTTTTCTTTTTTAGTACTCAGACCAGTTGATTAGCAGTTAATTCATTAAAATTGCACTAGTGTGCAAACACAATAAAAATAAAATGAATTATTATGCCTTCCATAAGAGTGTGAAGGAAAGATGTACATCCAAGCTAGCAGAAACATTAGGCAGCCAAAATTAAAGAAGTCGAAGTTGCCTCAATATTCACTCTGAGTCACTCAAGCTGGTGGCAGACCTTGATGACCCAGCTCGCAAGGAAATATTGGTGCATCAGCTGTCCCTGATAGGCGGGAATATGCTCTCCAGTACAGTCGCCAGTATAATGCGCCATCTTCTGACAAAACTGTGTCATTGAACTACAGTCTTATAGGGCTTCTCTAAAAAGCAACCCTTCCGCAGATTGCTTCTCTACAAGTTTGTAATTGGTGAGTACATTGTTTAATTGGTTTCACAAGTGTGAATCTGTCAAGGAAGATCACCTGTATCTTTCATATCTCTAATACTTTTGATGTAGAATACAGAGCCAATGTAAAGTTTTATTTTCAAACAGGTGTGCTTTCATAATTCTTTCATGTTTCAGCTCATCAACTCAACTGGCTCCTCAAATTGTTTGTTTCTGTGCTCTGATGTATATACCGTAATGAATTGTACATCAATGCATGTAAAGTTACCTTCATTCATTGTTGCAGGTTTATGATGAAATGTTTACGTATATTATTAATGTGTGATACCAATTTCCATATGCACTTTAGAATGTCGGTATATCCACTGAATAACCAATGATCTGAATCTCATATCATGTAATTTAAAAAAATTATCTACCATATACAGACCTTCTTTCTTATTATGTAGATGCTGTACAGCAGAGCGTGCACGGTAAATCTTTAACAGTCACTGACATCAACCACTTCAAAGCGTTGAGCCTCGTCACTGCAAGAGACCGAGGTTAGGGTCGCTAAGATTTAGATTAATATTTACATTATTGTGTTTCATGTACATGCAACTATATCGAAATTTAGGATATATTTTTTATCCCATTACATCGCTAACATGTGATCTTATAGAGAAAAATTAGCATGAATTTTAGATTCAGTGCAAAAAATGGCCTTAAAGCAGGCATCCTCTGTAAGACCTTAAACACAGCGTACGCCAGTGTTTTCTGCGTTTGAATTTTTTTTTATTCATTTTCATGCGCAAATTTAATGCAAATAAGCCTCGAAATTATATTAAAATTTCTACACTCTCATATTAGCCCAGCAAACATCGCTTACTGATTTCTGATTCAGATTTTTCGATCAGGCAACTACGACAGGGCGATGAAAAAATGTTGAACGACAATGTCTACATCGGACACAGAAGGTGCTACCAGTGTCGGGCAGTTGCGCCGCAACAAGTTGGTGCCGCAATTTCGATCGCAAATTTTTCTGTTGCGGTTGCGGTTGCGCCGCAACAATTTTTGGAAAGTTGAGAATCTGTTGCGATCGCATCAATTTTCGTCGTGTCAGGCCGCAGCTCGCAACCGCAACATCACGATGGTAATTTAATTTAAAAAATGACTTCAATAGAGTTTAATACGCGTTTCATACTCGTTTGAAACTAAAGCGTACAGGGTACAACCCGTCTGGCAACTGTTTATTATTAGCATTAAGCGATACAGTGATATACATACACTTTGCACACAGTAGAGACGTGTATTTTATGTAACTCATTAAATAACCTTCAAGTGAATTTGTCGCTTCGTTCATCCAATTTAACACGCCAATACCATCGAGCGCTGAGATCGAACGACTTTTCTCCTTAGGCAAAGAAATTTCGAGACCACGACGTGCTCGGCTTATAGACAAACATTTTGAAATGTTAACATTTTTGAAAGGCAACGTTAATCGTCATAACAGCACATTGCCATTGTCACATTGAGATCATGAACCAGTATTCAATCTTAACAGAAGAACAACAAAAAGCAGAGGAATATCAAATATTACAGGAGCATATGTATGTTTTTTCTTTATCCGTCAAATAGGCTGTACAAATTTTCAGCACTTCTCTGTTTTCTTATTTTTTTGCTATATATATACGAAACTCCGATGAAAATGTAGCTACTATGTACCTTTCCAACATTATTATTTGAAAATGGAATTCATTTTATTGTTCATGCTATATATACAAATGAAACATTTCTTTCTTTCTCATTTTTTGCAATATACATACGGACCTCGTATGAAAATGTAGCTACTAGCTTGATATTTTTTCAACCTTATTATTATTAGAAAATGGAATTCATTTTATTGTTCATGCTATTTTTACAAATGTAACGTTTCTTTCAGTATATTGATATTTCATTCAATATCATGATACTGAAAGATCGTCCACACATTTACTAGATCTATCAATTTTTTTAGTAAAACAATGCACTATTTTGAATATCTTAATATTATTTTTTTACATAGCAGTATATACGTAAAATAAATTGAACAATATTTAATTAAAATTATAATAATAATTAAAAAGTTGCGGTTGCGATCGCAACTTTGTTTTTTTCATAGTTGCTGTTGCGGTTGCGCCGCAACATTTTAAAAGTTGCGTGCCCAACACTGGGTGCTACTTACTCTGCTGCGTGGCTGTTCCACAAAAAAATGATGGAAATCGTCTGAAACGTGAGTTCGATTGAATATTTTACTTTATATACATATATACACGCATACACATGTACACATACATACAAATATTTACAGGGTGTTGGTGGAACTCTTGGTACAAACTTCGGCTACTCGTGGAAAATACAAATTTAAACACTTTACATCAGTGAAAAAATATAGAAAAACGCTTAGTTTTTTAATTATTGGGCTTAGAAGCTTTCAATGCTACGCTACAAGAACACAACAGCGATTTTGCAACAGACAGGAATAAGGGCAATATGGGGAATTAGAATGAACAAGTGTTGGCAGAATCGAACATGTTTTACTTACAGTTTAAAACATTAATTCACAGATTCGGGAAATTTCTAGAAATTCCTAGTCAACGTTAGCGACCCCTGGTGAGAAGCGTATGTGTATTTTTTGTCAGTTAGCACCGTGGCACTGAAGTGGTAAGATGTATCGTAAAATGTAATGCACAAATGGCAGACATGCATTTCACTTATGGTGCTGCTAATGGTAATGCAAGACGTGCCGCGAGAATCTATCACGAACGTTACCCCAATCGAGAAGTCCCTGATCATCGATTATTCACTGCATTGCACAGAAGATTGACGGAAACCGGCAGTTTAAGTGTAAACAGAGTGGACGTTGGTCGCCCAATAAATTATCATCGAGAGCAAGAAGTGTTGGAACATTTCCGTAGAAACCCGCCTACGAGCACCCGTACCGCAGCAGCATCTTTCGGTATTCGTGACCATAGTACAGTGTGGCATGTATTGAACCGGAATAATTATCATCCGTATCACTTCCAGAGAGTCCAGGGTCTTCTTCCCGTTGATTACGGTCCTCGTGAGCGATTCGCGCAGTGGTTTTTAGATCGGGGGGTAGAAGATGCCAATTTTGCAGAGTGTGTGTTGTTTACGGATGAAGCAACCTTCAGCCCAGATGGAATTTTTGATCATCATAACTTTCACTCATGGCAGCAGAACAACCCTCATGTCATCCATAAACGTCATCACCAACATCGCTACACTGTCAATGTTTGGGCAGGTATCGTGCACAATCAACTCATCGGTCCATACATTCTGCCAGAGCGTCTTACTGGAGATGTGTACAAAATATTTCTTGAAGAAGTCCTTCCTGGTTTATTGGAAAATGTGCCATTAGGTATTCGTAGACGACTTTGGTTTCAACACGATGGAGCTCCGGCACATTATGCTTTAAATGTGCGACGGTTTCTTGACCAACTCTTTCCAACTCGATGGATTGGTCGTGGTGGTGCTGTGTCCTGGCCACCGATATCACCTGATTTGACTCCGTTAGATATTTTCTTATGGGGGCACTTGAAATCTCTGATTTATGCGACACCTGTGAAGTCGGAAGAAGACCTTGTCGCTCGAATTGCAGTCGCTGCTGGAGATATCGCTAACAACCCAGGAATGTTTGGCAACGTACGCAACTCGCTTCGACGAAGGTGTCGTGCGTGTATCGATGTTAAGGGTCGAAATTTTGAACACCTACTTTCATGCGTTACTTTCTATTATTTATTAAAGTACCTCATGTTTTTTAACGTTTTTCATTACTCTCGTGTGTTATTATGAAACATTAGTGCATGTGGTTAACTAGGATCGCCGTGAGTTCTTGAAGCACAGCATTAAAAATTGCTAAGCCCAATAATTAAAAAACTAAGCGTTTTTCGATATTTCTTACTGATGAAAAAGTGTTTAAATTTGTATTTTCTACCAGTAGCCGAAGTTTGTACCGAGAGTTCCACCAACACCCTGTATATATACTTTATGCTTGCCTAATTAAACACCGAGAGTTTACTGTTGTTTCTTCTACAGAGTCGGTTCTCGCGTGGAAATCAACTATCGCCTTATCACTAATATACGAGAAAGGTTGAACTTGTTTGTTCATAAAAATAAATGCGCACAAGTGTGCATGTGCGCATGTGTGTTTGAGTCAACGTTATTCGTATATTGTGTAAGTAAGTTATACGCATGGGAAGTTTGTTATATTTGCAAATAACCATTTTGCGTTTTTCCACAGATGCTGCGCCTGATTTGCCTCAATACGCGACCGCTACCAGGAAGGACGTACGAGTACATGTAGCATTTGGAAGTGAGCCTAAAGAATGTATGTAGATTAAAAGTGCAGTATTTAAGTTCAGTAAAACTCTTACTACATTGACGTTCTTTTATTCACCTTGTGTGCAAGGAATTAGCACAAAAATAGCTCATAATTTTCCTGATTTGTTCTCTGTTGTTGCAGAACCATTTTAAAATTTCCGGTTTATTCAATGCTCCACACAATCGATTTTATCTGCCAAGAACTGCCAAAATACTGCATGAAAATGTAGGGCAGTTCTTGGCAGATAATTCGATTGTGTGGAACCTTTTTTATTGAACGTTTGAGTCGTGGCCACAAGCGGCCTCTAGCAGTTCTAGGCAGATCTAAGCAGACGTTCTCGCGAGTGCCGCCGACAGCCTCGGCAGAGATAGTCTGCCCTAAAGCGAACGTAGCGACCGCTGCACTGCGCTGCCACTGCGCTGCTGCGCCACTAACCTCTGCCAAAAACGTCAAGAAACTGCCAAAAACACTGCGCTGATTTTCAACTGGGATCAAAGTGCACATATTCTCCGTTGCACATGTCACTCACTTCAAAAATATCACAAGATCTACTGTCCACAGCTGTTTTATGCAAAGTTTTAGCCGTACATGGGAACGTAGGAAAATCTTCACGAACTGATGTTAGCAATCTAGTTACTGATTCGGAGCTTACGTTTTTTTCTTCACGAGACCACTTTGCTAGTTTTTCTTGGAATTTTATTTCACAGCCAAATGGACAAGCATTCGCCATACATTGAAATTCAGGCTCAGATTTGGAACTGATATTCACAACATCTACACCATCTCCACTCTTGCAAATCCACAAAGAGCTGTTCGAATTGTCATCAATCGTTGTGTTAAATTCACCGCACATTGTTTTAACACTTGCTAGAGAAATTGGGTTGTGGCTTTCTGAAGAGCTACCTATGTCGCTCTTTGAATTCTCTAAACAGGCGGCAATCCTTCGTCTTCTCTGCCTTTCACTTAATTCAGCAAATAACTTTCTTTTTCTTTTATTTTCCATGACGATCCTACACTTGCTTAGCGTCTTCTTTGGACTTCAAAGCTAATCTCACAAACTCAAAAGACCGAAATCGTGGTGTGAGTTACTCGAACTGTGAACTCGCAAGTCATGCTTGAGCCAGGCATTAGGTGGCCGCTGCACGCTCTGTTAGCGAAATTTGTGCTCTCAGGCAAACTAGTTCCACGTTTCTGCTAAATTAATATGACAGTATCTTTACTTCTTTAGCTCGCAAAATTAATAAAATATAGTTTATTATGAAATAATTTATGACCACATTCAATTGTGTAATGCAAAGCGATCAGTAATTATTATAAGAGTTATGGCACGGGGGTTTTTATAATTATTATAAGAGTTATGGCACATTGTGCAGCAACAATGTGCGAAAATCTCTCATACCGTCGCGAATAAATGTGCGCGGCGCTGTGATAGGACGCAGTATGGGACACTTATAATACAAATAGTGACGATCAAAATCGATTAAATGTCAGTAATTGCTCCCAAGAGAGTGCTATGGAAAACGATGCTGAACTTCAAGGTATCAAATATAGGCGGAGGCTGAGGGCTGTTTTAGTAAATGATATAAAATTTAATGAAGAAACCTTAATCATCGACCCAACGAGCACAAGAAGCGGCCAAAAATCCTGTAGGAATTAAAGATTGTTCTGCACCTGAGGATAGAGTGACATACCTATCGCACACGAACTGATGACGAATGCAGAACTGAAGTAAACAAAAACATAGTAATGTGCACCACTAAATGTGTGTGCGTCAATTGTCCTATTGGTTCAAAACGTACTGTTGGTAGTAGTCCTTCGACGTAAGAATTGGTCAAACGTATGATTTAATGAACATTCTTTGCATGTTTGACGTTGCTTGATTTAAGTTCGTCAAGAAGAACGCAGTTATACTTGTACTTTATTTTGTAGTGGGACTCTTTGATCGACCAAATTGAGCGCTGATTGGATTATGCTGTTAGTAGACCCTACGTTTGTGTGGTATTGTAGTTTTTGCTATTGTATGAATTTTTTAACTGTGTGTTATTGAAGGATATAGAGCAAAATCATCCTTGATTGTGAAGGTATTACTCAAAGTTTTCGTATAGCATGTTTGCGTATAAGTTTCCACGTTATTTCAATAGTTCCGATTGTTGATGTATTTAATTGTGGGAGGTGAGCCCCTTCCTCCATGCGAGGCTGCAGGGGAGAGCAAAACGCGCACCGACCCAAGTCTCGTGTCACACGAACTCATTTCGTGTTCTTTAGAATTGAACACGCATTTGATGTTGCTCTATGAATGACACTCGCTGTGAACAAAGACTACAAACACAATAAGCCACGGGAAATTGGAAGGCAAATTCTGCCTCAATATTGAAGGTGGAGGGGCGTCATAAAAAGCAAACGAGAGTAACAATTTTAACTTAGGCCTTGAGCCAAAGTTGTGTGATCAAGTATTAGAGAATCAACCTTCGTAAATTTCCATCAAAGCGATGCAACCATTTCATTTATCAGTTCACATAGTTCCTTAATTTGCAATCATCAAAGTACGGAACTAATTATTCGCAATCAAGCCTTTTCAAAGAATCTTCAATAAATGCCAATTCCTAACTTTGACGTCGAGTCCAGAAAAAGTATGCGAAGAAATCTTTCCAATTTGCTGTAACCAAGAAATGGCAAAGCAGTTCGAGTACAGAAGGGAAAGAAATATCAATTACAATTTTTTATCTTCACGGCCCTTCAGTTCTGATTGATTCATCACGCTAATGTTATGTAAGGGTTCAAAATTTTAATGAAGAACAACCTTACTAAAATCCAGTTTGCTAATCCTTTGTGAATTGTGAATGACAGCATTTTTCAAAACTTCAGTTTTCTCAATTTAATTGCAAATCTTTTCCTGATTATTCTTCGTGTGGTTTGATCCTTACTCAAAACTCTATCATTTTTACATCTGAGCTCTGAATCATTAATATTCCTCCCTCAAACACACTGCTACGCAAGTCATTGCTCTGTACCACGAAGATATAAATCTCATTTTTATCACCGGCGTATTAGCATCAAAGCGCTGAAAACCGATATCACTCTCAGGCTGAGAAGTCCAGAAATGAACTGTTTCTCGCATGATGCTGAACTTACTGGTATTGTTGAGTGTAAAGTACATCCAGCTTATAAATGAAATGTGTTGTTTTCCCTTACATTTCACATACGCCGAAATGAACCAGGAAATATAACACAAATCTGCAAATTTTATTGAAAATACTGAAATTGATCAACTCTGCAATATCCAATTTAGTATCAGCATAGTATCAGAGCATGCCAATTTCAGGTGTAATTAGTTGATATCCTCATGAGATGGTACACAAAGTAAAGTACTCGATAAAGTAATGTAGGTTAGATGGGGCCTCTTTCCCCAATAACCCAAAGCAAGCTAATCACAAATTAACGCAGAAACAGCGATGGAATGAATTATAAGCTTAGGGAAATAAAATGAGAAATATTTTACGGGGCTTCTCATATTCATTGCCACAGGATCTATTTATTTCGGTGGTGATTCATTAGCTAATCCATCAACTTGTATTGAATAAGAAAATTAACCCGAAACTCTTATGAACCAAATGAATTTAGAGAAAAGTTGTACGGTTTAAAAAGGTCCATAAGTTAAATTCAGCTCGGAAAAAAGTAAAACAACAATAGAGGTTGAAAAACGCTGTTGATTGATTAAAGAATTGTGATGAGCAGAAAAAAGAAAGGTGCTAATTCGAGTATAGCTCCTATGTTTTTTTCAATGAGGACTGGTGTGAAAATTAGCAAAAATAGCTTGACAATTTATTCCTTCTGACCCAACATGACTAACTGCGATAAAGAGGAAAATTTTCTATTTCCAAAGTAGTAGGCATCCTATTTTATTTAAGATAAAAAAAATAAGATGCAAAAGAATTTAAATCAAAAGTAGTATTTTGTGCCAGGATAAACCTATAAATTATTGCTGTGATGAACTGACAAGTCACTACTACGAGAACGACACGCACCACCTCGTGCTCTAAGAATTAGACAGTTTCAGTGTTTACCCGCGTATTTCTAATTTACGTATAACAAAAATAGTACGATAACAGAATTTTTGCCAAAAAATGCTGTTGGGCTGACAATCTTGGACTTGAGGCATTGCATCATAGAAAACAAAACTACTATATCATCATCAATGCATTGGAAGTGAAGGAGAGTTTGGCATACTTGCGAGTGAAAAGGATGAATTTGAGCGGTAAAGTACACACACATGTGCATAGCAATAAATCTGTGGAAGGCAAATTTAGAAAGCAAAACACGGGTTTTATATGTTAATTGTCTAGGAATATCATTTAGTGAAGAAGAGGCTGATATTTAGAATACATTAGCAAACAGGATAGTATTTTGTAATCTCTGAAGTGTGGAAGTGAGGTGTGATTTGAACATAGCAGCGTGAAATGAAATTACTGAAGGTGATGGCCTCAGACACGCGGCATCACGTGGTCATAAAAGTAGGTGTAGCTTAATCAATATGAGCAAAAAGAATAAGTCGAATCCTGTGAAAACTGCATTCATTAAAATCGTTTATTCCTGAATACTTGGATTACAAGCGTATAGATGGTACTTCCAGATAACGCGAAGACGAGTCGGGTTTCTGTGAAGATGTAATTGAGGTAAATATGAACACGCGCCGAAATCAAATGCGGCAGAATTCTATAATCACTTCCAAGACGCAAAATTAGCAGTTAGTGAAAAATATACGCTCGGTATAGCAATCAATTCACATTGGATGTTTTGTAGAATTAAACTTCAGTTCAGTCAACCTTTAATCATTCAATTTATTTCTATCAAAAAATTAAGGATACCTCTCATCTATTTACTTCTAAAGATACTGCGCCTTCATAACGTCTCAGTATTTCAGCTTTATCATTTCACCTTAGGTCGTATCTGGGCACATCAAGGGAACTGCGCACAATATTGGAACCGCGCTTGGCAACGCCTCCTGCATCTCCGGGCCTGATCCCAGTTGCCATACAGCAATAATGTCACTCTACTGGTCATAACTTCGGCTGCAGTTCTACGAGTTGAATCAAAGGAAATGATTTTGCTTGTATTTTTTGATGAGCATCAATCGGCCTTCAAATTTAGTCAATTAACTGTACCTTTTTGTTGGAATTCGTGTGATTTTTAGTGTATTCCCATAACTAGTTCATGTGAGAACTGTTAGTTTCTGGGTTTCAGATGCAACTAGATTATTGATTCTGAGGCAAATTAATTCTTCAAACTACTCTCAGAAGAAAGGGTCGCCGTTTTTATTCTGTCGATCGCTATCATCGTTGGGCAAATAGATTCTCAGTGATGCCACAACACAAGTGTGAGCGTCCTGTTTTGTCTAGGTCCAGGAGACAGAACAAGGTACACAGTATAAGGAAGTGATATTCACTTCTGTTTCAATTATTTGCAAGAGATTCAAATTATAAATACTGAGAAATGGAAAACATGTTTTTTCAATATTCATACTTAATGTTAGCAAGGAAAATTTTGTTCAATTTAATAAATTAGTAAATACCTTGCTGTCAAAAGTAGGATTTTTTTGAGGAGGAAGGGCTTTACTTCATCCAAGAAAGTTTTATTAATGAAATGTTTGAATGGGTAAATTTTTTTTGCCTCATTTTTAAAATTGGCTGCATCGGAACAGCATGCAATCTACACACACAAATCATGATTAAAATATTAAACCTCTGTAGGCATAACGAAGTCTTTAGACATCCGGTTTACAGGGTGAGAGTTAGTACGGGCTGAAAAAACAAGCACGCAAGCAATAAAAGCATGTTAACTATTCTAAAATTGAATCCGCATTGATGCGTCTGATTCTTAGAATGAAAAGTAAGGCGAAAATCGCTCTACGTATGGTCATTTTATTAATACAAATAGTGATGTCAAATGAATTAAATTGAACGTTTCGAACTCGACAGTTCATCTTCAGCAAAAGAACTCTACGACAAAAAAAACAAGTATGAGTAAGTTAAAACTACACTATACGAAAGAATACTACAACATGAAAAATAATCGTAGATATAAAAATAAAAATTAAATATAAAACGTAAACTAATGAGTACATGTTTGCGACGAGAAGAGGAAAAGCACTTTGAATCTCATTCAGAGCGGATCTGAGCTTAAAGATGTAAAGCGACTCAGGGATGCGTAAATCAATCATGTGAGAGGCACCTGCAAGGATTTTAAAATGGTTCACGGAAACGGGGACATTACAGTTTTAGCATGGGATCGAACAGAGGATAATGGCGGGCCACCAAGGCAATAATACGAAACTTCTAGAACAAAATAGTGTTTTTGAAAGGTTTAACAAGCTGAACTTCACAAACACGAAAAGACAAAATAATTCACACAATTGAGAACATTAGATTTCATTAATTGAGAAGCTCTTCTAACTCAGCCATGATGACACTAAAATGGCTTGGAGATTGCAGAGNATGAGTACATGTTTGCGACGAGAAGAGGAAAAGCACTTTGAATCTCATTCAGAGCGGATCTGAGCTTGAAGATGTAAAGCGACTCAGGGATGCGTAAATCAATCATGTGAGAGACACCTGCAAGGATTTTAAAATGGTTCACGGAAACGGGGACATTACAGTTTTTAGCATGGGATCGAACAGAGGATAATGGCGGGCCACCAAGGCAATAATACGAAACTTCTAGAACAAAATAGTGTTTTTGAAAGGTTTAACAAGCTGAGCTTCACAAACACGAAAAGACAAAATAATTCACACAATTGAGAACATTAGATTTCATTAATTGAGAAGCTCTTCTAACTCAGCCATGATGACACTAAAATGGCTTGGAGATTGCAGAGAAGAGCTTGTAAATGTCAAGAGGCACAGAGGATGTAGAGTTGAATGTTGAGGTGCTGATGGTTGGGCGTGAACTGTTGCGTTCTGAGCAGAGAGCAGGCCCACAGAACATTTACATAAGAAGAACTTCAAAACTACGGTGGACCCCAAGCCAGCTCTAGACAAACGTACGCACGCACGCCAACCAATCAGCTTCTAGCAGCCATGACTCTCAGATGACGTCATTGTTAACAAGGCTTTCAATTGGCTGCGAATCCAGCCTTTCCTGTGATACTCGTTTGGTTGAAGGTCTAATTTTCATGCTAAAGTTGTAAACGTTTCTGGGCGTAGTAAGGATAGTGAAAGCCAAAATAGTAAATTGCGGTTATATTGACACTTTTTTATTATTTCATTCACAATACATACACGTAAATGCGCATTCATGTACATATCTGCAACTCATATTTCGAGAGTCATCCGCAATTAGGTTAAATTCATGTCCAGAATGTGTTAAAATAATCAAAAAGTGCAATGAGCTCAGCAGTACATTTTTTTGAATTTTTCTTAGGAATCGAACACTAAAGTGGTGTATGAACGCTCTCGAAAACGATTAGGCATGGGTTAACAAGGTCGCATCTAACAACATTATACATACGTTTTTTGCAACTTACAAACTTTTGTGTAGGTGTACGTTAATTTTTAAAGAACATAAAACATTTCGTGAATTGAAATGCTTTCTATTTGAGCAACGAAATACTTTGTCTCTTCAAGTTTTCGTCTCAATTTGCCATGACCATCAACAGGGGAAGTCAATGTATTTTTGAAAAACTTTCATGCAAATAATTGCGCGTTTCTAATATATGGAGCAATTTTTTGCAAATGATTTAGAACACAAATTTCGAAAAAGACATGGCAGTGTCATAAATTCTCACGCTATTATTTTTATTGAAACAATTAATAATGAACTAAAACGCATCAGGCTAACAACCAAAGACGACCTGTAGTAAGTTTCATCTATGCGCCAACATACCAAGCAGCAAATTTTTATCCAGTATTTTCCATCTGATAACTAATGATGTACCGCAAAAATTAATAAGTAGTGTTCTAGCAACATTGTATTTGAAGGAAATATAGCACCCAAAAAATAACATGCAAGTTTTCCATGATACAAGGAGTTGTCCAGGTGCATACCACCTGAGTTTTGCTCTTCACGTGTTACTGAAAATTTTGAATGAGTTAATTAACCCGTTGCGACGGTCTTGCAAATAAATTAACCCGTCAGTAACGTCGTCGTGTCGCTTGCAAAGTTATTTGAAGCTTCCACAACTTGTCAGGAGTCAAATATATTCAATGGAATCATAAAATAAACACGCACGTCAGTGGAATCTTTTCCAGATAACCCCGCTACTAATGCAACACATGCGTACACCCATTTGTAACTTTCGAAATATTGCCCCTATTGACTTCAAATTACTCTCAAAAGAAAGATTAGATTAGATTATTAGTTAGTTTAAGCCTCCCTATCCGCCACAAAGACGATCCAAAGAGAGGAAGGAAGAAGGCACCATTTAGTATGGAGTTAAGGGAACGCGGAATCTGCGCAGAAAAGGCATAGAAACAGTAAGATAAGAAAGAAATTCATGAAACAAGATCAAAGTTGAAGTAGAGAGTAGTAGGCGCTGAAAAAACAGGACAGCAGTGAACCGAAAAAAGATGATTCTTAACATAACAAAAGCATTTTATTACAACACAAAGAAGGCCTACCTAACTCTCAGCTCGGGCCCTCACATTGTCCCCTTAGGAGCGCTAATTCCCATAGATACAATATTTGTATCCCCCTGAGGGGAGCTCAAAAGAAAGATTAAAACATTAAACGATTAACGCGAAAGAATGTTTCAATACTTCTTTTGAGAGTAATTTGAAGTCGATAGGTGCATTATTTCGAATGTTAAAAGGGGGTGAACTAATGTGTTGGATTAGTGCCGGGGTTTATCTGGAAAAGATCCGGTCAGTAGATCATCGATGCGATCATGTGTTGCTTTGGCGGAAATAAAAGTGCAATAATTTGAAATATGAATAATTGCGTCACTCCCTTTCAAGGCTGTTTCAGAAACGCTACGTGGAAGATGCATTCACAGGTCACAGCCCTTGCATACGATATACCTACTGCGATTTTTCAATTTAAGAATAGTGTCAACAGTATTACTAAATTCTCAATGAAATTGAAAACCAATAGATGCATCTCTCATCTAATAGTTCTCCTAACTGAAAGCAGGCTGACGTTCAAGGTATACGGTAAACCCACACTATGGAAGCAACTTAGATTCTTTCACATGCCAGCCTTTACTCTAAAAACAAAAGCATAGTCAATTATCATATAATATAGTGTAAGCCTTAATAACCACAACAAAGGTGTTCCAAAGAGAGGAATGAATATGGACATGTACACGGAAGTCTATGCACAATGTGTGCTCTCACACGGACCTTCTTTGTGCGATGACACAATGCTGCTGTGCCTTAGAATAATGTGTATGTGATGACTTTTCAGCAGTCTTTTGAGCTTTCATCTGCTATCACTCACCCTACTCTGTCCAATTCTGGCTTGTAGCTTGAAAAATCCTTCTTGCTACAACTCACAGACACTTCAATGATGTATGAACTCAGTGGTTATTTCAACACGATCAACCTGTGTTGTTACCCTCCATGATGCTGCAGAGCATTGTTAGCTGGACACTGGTGGCACGCCTAATTGCACAAGTGGCAGGCCTCGAAAGACGCCTCAGGAGTGGCAGGCCTCACAGCATCAGGAGCAGGAAATTCAACACCAGCAGCTGATGGAGAAAAACAGGAAGAAATTAAGAAGAGTGATATATCATGCTGAATAAAATTGAAGCATACTACCCAATGAGTAGCACTTCCAGCAACCTTTATTTTTCCTGTGTTTAAAGGCTCCACCACCATGACATGATTTCACAGAGCAAGTCAAAGGGAATGAGTAATATACTCATTTGGGCCAAGTACCATTCAATTTAAATCCCCAGGAATGTAAGAGTCATTAGGCTCCTAATAAATAATCCATATAATCTGGCAATGCTTGTAAATTATCCATACGCAATGTATGGCTCAGGGTGTGTTGGCCCATCATTCATGAGTACCCACACCATTTTAAAAACACAAGCCTTTGAGATATCAGAAATAAGTTATTTTTACCCCATCAGATGCAAATTAATCATATAAAATAATCTAATAATTAAATTAAATCATCATATTACCCAGCTTCTATCCTTTGTATCTTGTGAACCGTTGCACAGATCCTTATGAAATTTTCACAGCTGATACACACAAATATAAAAGATCTAATCATGCAAAAAAGAAAAATTAATTAACATGTTACTGACTTGCACACCCTATTATGGCTATTAGGTGCAATTTTTATGAATGTTTTAAAACAAAATATTTGCTGTTTCTTTTTTGACAACAACAGTGCACATAGGATTTCCTTCAAAAATGCTGTTCATTGTTCAGAACATTAGAATACAACAAATTCTGGATATAAATGAATTAAATACTACCCATCATTGCCTACACGACATTTTTCAGAAGTGACATTTCTTAATTATTTATAAAGTGGTTTATAATAAATTGATGTGATTTTAAATTTTAACATGATCTGATTTTAAAATGCACTTCACTTTTTCAACATGTAAATTTAATGATTTCAATGAGAACATTCTTTATCCTAATAATCTTTTTCATTTTAACTGGCTATCTATTCATTCAATTTAAGTCAAATTTCAATTTGAGAGTAAAGCTCATAATAATGGAAATTCCATTTATCCTGAAAAAAATTTGTCAGAAAGACCTCTTGATTATGTTTTTCACCTTGAATTATCTAAGGCAAATCCTATGTAAACTTTGTATGATCACCATTGGTGGCCAACTCTGAATGGCCGCCTATTGTGAACAACTTTGTTCGATCACTTTTCATTAAAAGCCATCTTTGAAAGTGACCAGATTTAAGAAAAGATGTTGGCATACTCAAACCTGAATCATTCATTTTACTGCTAAGTAAAGTCAGAGTAGGTATACTGTTATTTCTCTACAAGGCTACATAAGTGCAGAAACCTGCATGATTGTTTTTTTAAATTTTAATACAAGCAAAGAGCAATAGAAAAATAACAGAAGTTTAAGAGCAAAACAATTTTTGAAACGGACCATGCAGGGTTATTCAGAGAAATCATGATAGCATAATGATTACTCTACGTAATAGCTAAGCATACATTATTTTGAAAATCTTATAATTAGTCATATTACTTTCACTGAGCCAAACACATTATACGGGGAAATTTAAAAACTG
>JACJUY010004640.1:14060-27779 GCA_014220935.1 Platorchestia sp. MABIK | reverse complement strand
TCTAGGAGAATAATCTTCTAGGAATAGCGCTGTGGAAGTGCTTTCAGGGGTATTTGTATTTTAGTGTATCTGTGCTACGCTTGAGTATAAATGCTGAATTTCTAACTATACCCGACGAAATAAGGTCATTTTTTAATTTAAAATATGGAGCCCATCTTATGCAGTTCTAACCTACAGTACTCTATTCTACCTTAATCTCACTTATAGATATTTAAGTCAATGTCATTATTAGTTTCTTTGGTAATCCTCAAGGAAAGCGTCCCCCTTACGAACCTTTTTTTATTATTGAACCTAGAGCAATGATATTTGGTATACTGATAGGGAATGCAATTGTGAATCGTTCATATTCAAAGAAAAAATGCTATTTTCTTGAAAAAAAGTGGGAAATCAAAGAAAACGATATTTTAGGGGGGGTTTTTCAAAATGCTTCTTGTCCGACAGTTTTTGAGCTACAGTGATGATTTTGGTATCATTAGATACAAAAAGACAAAAGCTTTTATAGAAGCTAAAATGCATACCCCAAATTTTCAGTTTTAAATAAAAAATGGAAAAATTTGAGTGCAAACTTTGATTTCGAAAAAATGCGAGTTTATGACGTCATAACTCATGAACAAAAAGTAATTGTAAAAAAATTCAGCTTTTATAGAAGCCGTTGTCTTTCCGCATCCAATGATACCAAAATAATTGCTGTAGCTCAAAAACTGTAGGAGAAGAAGCATTTTGAAACCCCACATTCCGATCCTCTAAAAAAGGCAAAATAGGTAAACATAAACAAGCCTAATTTTTCTTCGTTATTATTTGTGGGGTCAGCTAGGACTCTTGGAACACTTTAAATCATTATACAGTAATAAATAGACATAGAAGATGACATAGCAACGTCGCACCGTGAATAAATAGCCAAAGGGGAGGTGTAACACGATAAAATACCACTTCCCCCTCCCCCACCCCCCATTCTTCGAACCGCCGTAGCGGGCGAACGAGCGAACGTACGAATTCCATTTTTTCACAGGATGTACCTGACCTTTTACACTTCCTATAGCAGCAAAAATCCCTATTTCTGCAGAGGTCTCAACACGCGGGATTCATAAGGGGGACGCTTCCCTATATTAAGGGTTTGAGATACATTAGGTTATCATAGGATAAGTTAAAAAGGGTTAAGGTTAGTAAGATTGGCTTTGATACCCTAATCTACTGTATCGTAAATCCTTCACTAACTTAACCTTTCCGAACGTATCCTAACTTAAAGTAAGTTCGTTTCTAACTTCAAAGTAATTTATGCAATCCATGTGAAAGAACTGATAGATTTATTCACTACATGTATGCCCATGTCACAAGTAAGATAAAAGAGTATATTTCACGTCTCAGATTCAACAGTATTAGCATTTTTATGAAACAATTATCGCCTGATCTTAAACCACACCAGACACGCAGTGTTCATCGACTTCACGCAAATGCCAGAATAGACGCATTCAATGCCTCAATGATGTAATGACAATGATGCTAAGTTCACTGTTGAACATGAACTTCTGCTGTACGACCAACTACGACAAAATTAGCTTGCACCGTGTGTCAAATAAGCTACAATGCTCAAGGGCAGGCTACACTATGCGTTTTTTACTGAGCAACTCTGAAGCATTTTTTAACCTCTGAGCGTGACTCGATGCATGAGCGACTACACTATGGGGGCAGCAGGGGTCAGTTGCACGCCGCGCGCTGCAGAGAATGAATGCAGATGAGCGGGCCCTCTGGTCAGTAGCTGTCGCATGTGCGATAGGGAAGAAAAAGAACCTATATAAAAAAACAGGAATGACAAGAATGACTCACGCTACCTGTCTATTTCCTTCATGTGCAATTTACAGTCAATCAATGACATAACTACCCAACTATGTTTCATAGTGACGAATACTAATTTCCGTTTAAGCTATCTAATTAACAAGAATCAGGGTTGATTTACTCGAGATTAATGCTATATATTAAAAAACTATCCACTGTTTCATTTTTGATTACATTTTTATTTACTCAAGTATAAATGCTATGGGAGGAATTATTTAACATGTATACTTTTTATATATAAAAAATAAGCATAACTTACCCGAGCGACTACTTGACTATGCAAATTTGATGTTGACTGCCGGCTCTATGCTCCATCATTAAGAAATGACAACATATCATAGCAAGATAGGGTCTGTCGTTGTGCTTCCTCTGTACCTGCTTCGATTTTTTTTAAATGCATAACATTTTACTCGGCTTAAAAGTAGTGTCCTCAATGTATAAATTTTCTTTTTATTATATCAACTGCCAATGATTTCTCAGGATCTACAGCTGTTAACATAGCTTTGTAAGCTAATTCTTATAAATTCAAATCTTTTTACGTTGAATTTTGACGTTTCAGAGGCATTGCTTTGCTTTAAATTGGTCTCTGAGCTTAAGCACCAGCTTGCGTGGCCAATCACTCAGTGTAGAAAGCGCAAGCAACAAACAAGTACAATAGAACACTCCATGATAAAGTGCAACCGCAAACTGGGAGAACTGTCGAGCGATGGCCTTGAAATGATGTGTATAGTTCACTCTTAACTACGCGCTACAGATGCTTGCTGCACAAGAAGTCGCGTTAAAAACCGCACATCTTGAAAGTTCATGCAGCACTTGTGCAACCAACATGCATGCTAAGCCATGCTTCAAATTTGACCGAGTTGCACGTGAATTGCAGGAAGAAACGCATAGTGTAGCCGCGGCTTAAGGCAACCTGTCAGGAGACGAAGAAATGTTACTCTCGAGTCTAAGCTATGGCAAATGCTTGGGTACACTCTTGTTTATAATTTAGACGGAGTTGAGTGTATGTGATAAATATGCGAATATAAAACCGAAAAAAGTACAGTTGATATTCTGATTAACGTTATTCTTCGTGCGATGTGACTCCTTTCAATGGTAAGTTCTAGTTAGAGATTAACCCTGCCCATTTTTCCTCGGGATTGATGGAGTTCAGTTATGAAATTTTATTTCTGTTAGTTATTTTCCGTTGGAAATTTTTCATGTCAAGTAATTTGAGAATATAACTGTTTCAAAACGACTTTTAAAGGACATTACAAATATCAAGAGGCATGTTATTCTAGAATTCAAAATGAGCTAAAAAGATCTTTTTTGATATCCTTTATTTAATGATGAGCTTGTTTCTATTCTTTGCTAAGTAGTCATTGTAGCTAGTTTGAGCGTAAATTTCACTTCGAAAGAAAAAATTTTCTTCGTTTTCAAATCTCTTGTAAATAATTTTATAAAGAGAATCGGAAGTATGCAGACAGTTTCAAAATTTTTTGATTCTTGAATGAATCATTTGGTTGAGCGTTGTACATAAGCTGAGGAAAATAACCTCATACATTTTACTAAACTGTGTCATGCTAGGCTAGGCTTCACAGCTAGTATAACTGTGCTAAACTGTTTAACTGAGTCATGCTAGGCTACATGCAATTCCGTATTGAATTACAGATGAATCGGCTCACTTTAATGGATTTTCAGTGTTTTTACGAGATGAACGAGAAAGCAAAATTTCAATGAATTCAGCGGATTTATAAGTAAATGATTGATTTGATTTTTTNGGTTGAGCGTTGTACATAAGCTGAGGAAAATAACCTCATACATTTTACTAAACTGTGTCATGCTAGGCTAGGCTTCACAGCTAGTATAACTGTGTTAAACTGTTTAACTGAGTCATGCTAGGCTACATGAAATTCCGTATTGAATTACAGATGAATCGGCTCACTTTAATGGATTTTCAGTGTTTTTACGAGATGAACGAGAAAGCAAAACTTCAATGAATTCAGCGAATTTATAAGTAAATGATTGATTTAATTTTTTAACGCTTATTCCCGTCAATTACTATTTGCAAAAAATTGCTGCTGTCTATCAGTTGATTTTTCATCGTTTATTATGGCTCTAAGGGGCAACGTTTCTTATGGGAGAATAGTTTATTTACTGTGGGTGATTAGACTAATATCCGGTATACACGTGTGTTGACACGTATATACTGACTTTATTTGTTTAGTGGAACTCAGAGCTATACGCAATTTGATTCCCGATTATTTGGTTTGTTATGTTGATGGTGTTTCAAGGGAGAAACTCGATGATAATGTGCTGTCATCCGAATGCAGTACAAGCTCGAGGAAAAATTGGGATTTCACGGTATCTTTTACAAACAACGAATTGCAAAAGCCCGGAAACAAATCCTTAAGGAATTCAATGGAAATTCCATTTACAGATCTGAAGTAGAATTACTAATTTCTACATGTTGTGCACGGTGTGAGATGTAGAATTTGAACTGTTTTTGATGGAGTTTTTTAACTACAGTGGCATAGTTTTAGCAAGAAGTTGGTTGCGATCCACGGAATTAAATGTTTTCTTAAAGTTGAGGAAAATGTGAAATTATACATTCACCCCTTCAATATTTGAAAAGATCAGATGCAAACGTTCGAGAATGACTTCAGCGTTTTGTGATCAAATGTTGCCTTGCCGATCCTTACAGAAATGATTTATGCTCATAAAAGGAATTTTTTTATACTCTTTCTAAAAACTTTTTCAAGATCGGCGATGTACAAATTGGTGTATAGTTACAGTTGCAAGTTTGATCTACACTCTTACAAGTTAGAGTTTCTTCTTCAACTTCTAATGAACCAGATAATGTGCAAGGAGAAAATTATTTGTTTATAATATCGGCATGAATAGCGAAAACTTCTTACAGACTTCGTATTCAAGAACTATGACTAGAAACGTATATTTTCGCGCATGATTACTTTTTCAGCGCTCTAATGTAATTGAAAGCTCCTGAAGCTAGCATTTCCTGGAGCAAGGTAAGAAGAATGGTTATAGTTTAAATATTCAAAGAGCTCAAGCGATTGGCGGAATGATTTTGTACATATACAGTGATAATTTTCTTTATATCTAACAGAATGGTAATTGAATATACTTGCAATGCGTTTCGCATCGTGAAATAATGCTGTGTTGATGAATAATTTATCTGCTTTTTTGAGATTATTATTTGGGCGGTAAACAAAATTCTTTTCAACATCATTTACGAAGTGGGGGACTTTTCTTTTTAACAGCTATTTTCGTTAGCTCTAATAGGCTCAAACCATGATTTCTGAGTGTTCGACATATTTCAAATGGATTTCAGCCTTTTCCAGTGTAAAATCAAGCAAGTCTGTAATTCTTTCTGACTAGAAATAATTCATCCGGTTATCCATCCGAGCTGTTATGTATCTTTTGGCGTGACTGAAAGGACAGCATCTATTACGCATTGTTTAGAACACTTCCCAGCTCACTGATAGCTATCCATTTGTCCAGTAGATTGTCGTACATGTCATTGAGGGTTGATTAAGGGCTTTGGGCGACTGTAAGCAAATATAATAGTGATAATAGTAAGGAAATAAAATGATTTGATTGCCAAAATACGGGCTAATTAGGGAGATATAACAACCATATTGGGACAGTGATTTTTGTCTTACTTATTCTCACGTTGATTTAGTGATGGTTTCATTTTTATACGGATGCGTAAAAGGCTTTTTCCCGCGAAATCGAGACAGAATTTCTAATTCCTAAAATTTTTATTTGTCCTTGAAAGTTTCGGCTATGTTGAAGACAGTGTGATCTGAATGAAGTCTAGCTAGTTGTAGGTGTTCGGAGATGAGAGGTTTTTGAACACTTCATATTTTGGCGATAATTCTATGTCTCAAATGTTTGCTGTATTGAAACGCAAAGAGGCTCCCATCCTTCATAGACAACTTCCCTCCGGGTGGCTTCTGTTGTGGACAAGGATAAATTCCCTTGCTGATTGCTTGAGTCTCATTTTATTGTTCTCATCTCTCAGGCGTCCTGTGTCGATTAGCTGACAGTTCTTGATTTGAGGTCTTCACAATGACAGTGTTTATCATCAATCGCCGGTTTTGTGTTGTGAGGCTTGAAATCTTTCATCTAGCGTGTGAAATAAAAGATCTTTGTTCTCAGCCGTGATTTTCTGCCTTTAGAGAATTACTAAGTAATTTTGGGCATTCCTGATTTTTTCATTTCCCTTATCATGAAATGTTCATGTATGTTCAAAACTCTACAAATGGGTCGTATTTTTCCCATTTGTAGAGTTTAACTTGAATGATGAATTAATTTTTAGTAGCATGGTTGAACGTTTGCTTGGAAATACTTGTCTGCTTTTCTTTTTGTATGCATGTTAATTTGCTTGTTTTATGAGGGTGCTCAGTGCAGTTGCAAATAAACTTAATCTTTCTGTCGAAACAGTTCGATGATTTCTCGAAGTGCTCGTAAATTTTAACTAAATTGTTGTTTATAAGGTTTATAAACACAATTTGAAGGTCGAGATATCGTTTCTTCTTTAGAAGATTATTTTTGAGTTAGTTTTTGAGCACTTGAAAGTTCATGAAATTTCAGATACGTTTTTTATTGGTTCAATTGACTGTTCTCTTTGTGACAACACATTTGATGATTCACTTGGTGACAACTGCTAGGAATTCCCAAAATAAACAGTCCGAATTACTGACATCAGAATCCTACTTCTTTCTATTCTTGCGACGTGACCTCTTGGTATCGGTTCTTATTACCTTCACTCTCTCATAGGTGTCTTCCGACCCAGGTAAATAGAAAGTTCGCACCGCCCCACTCATTTCTTTTTAAATATTATGAAATAAGATTTAGACCCGTCGTCGCATATTTAACTTAGTTATTGTTTAGAGTCTTAATTAGTCCGTTCTTTGTAGGCGGCACTGTGGTCGACACCTCAATTGGAGCCTGTTCTGTAGCTGATGCCTGATCGCTGTTTGTCCTATACTTGCTTCATCTCCGGGCTTCGGTCGTGCTACCCAATGGAGTGTATAATCTGCTAATATTACTTATTCTGGGGACGGGATCTAAATTTAATGGATGTGACTTCTATGCCACAAATTAAGTGTATTTAATTATTTGTGTAAATGTGATAACTTCTGTCTGTAAAATTAGTCTTACAATGAATTCGTGCTAAATCCCGTATCATTTGGAAGTACAAGGGGTGGCTGGAACTCTTACGAATACAGCAAGTGCGTTGGCTTGAACAAGCGACTAAACCCCAACAACAACACACTTTTTCTATGAATGTTGGGAGCAAATCGACATTGCTGCTCATCCAGACCCTGTCCAGTCTCTCAGCTGCAGTATGAGGCATTTTCACTTTCGCATTTAATAGCGCTTATAACTCATAATTTCCTGTAGCGTGATATGCTTCAGAGCTGAGATATGGATTCTCACCAACAGATTTTGAAAGGAAATACGTGAGCAGAATATTTCGTCCATTTTAAATCTTCTTATATATTGGCGCTGGGTCCAAAGAAGCTTGGCCCCACTTCTTTTTTTCTATTTTATCATGAGTGTTGAAGGAAACTAACTTTTTGCTCACTCATTGGACATAAAAAATTCGTGTGCATATATTCTAGGATCTTACGAAGCCTGTTCAGCCACGGGTTGCAGGAAACTAACATGGATTGGAGCTAACTTCACTTCAGCCTTTCAATTTCTCACAAATGGCGTAAAATCTCCGACTACTGTGTGACGTTATGATTTCTATTTCTGCGAGATGTAGGGAGGCACTGCGCTGAGTCGCTGCGGCAGAACCCAACTCTGGTGAAGGGATGCCACACAGCGCCTCTGGAGGACGAGTGCCTCTGGCTGGTCTCTCTCGTTTGGACGCGGTTATCAGGAAGACGCATATCTAAGCATTACCTAAAGTCATGTCCTCTCGTAGGCTCCACTCAGTGGTCTTTTCAGTAAAGGTGTGTAAACTTGCTGTTCATGGCAAATTCAAAGTTTCCTTATTCCAGCCTTAAAAAAAATTGAAAATTTCATTGGCCTATGCCAAAACTATATTTATTCATTATAATTCTTACTCGGATCTGATGTCTCAGTTATTCTGCGTTAATCGATGAAATTCCATTCTAATTATTTTAATTCAAAAATTCTAATTTTGTTAACCAGCACTATTTCTCACAGCGTAGTTCATGTGCATGTTAGCAGATATTAACACATGTCTGTGTTCAGCGAGTGGAGGCTCAAATAAATTTTGAACGAATCTTTAGTCAGGAAATAATCTTAAGAACATTTCGCTTGTTTCCTTTTTCTTACAGAATGGAGAAAAGGAAGAGAAGCAACTTGATGCAAAATTGCACAAAAAGACTCCTATTTGCGTAGTCTCGTTTTTCAAGAGCACTCTTCTATACTACCAATCCTCTCCTACCGAGCTGATTCTTCCTGATAGCGATAATTTCTGCCAATGTTTGATTGCTCTCACGGGTAGCTATACAAATACCAAAATTTAGGTTTCTCCATTTATGAAAAGTAGAGCCTTAATTTTTTCGCTGCCTTGCATCGTGAAACACATAAACTTATTTGTTCATTCTTTACATGATTGTTATTCCCTATTCAAATTGAAATTCACAATTTTGTATAATACAATGAAATCACTCAAAATGAATTAAAACAGAAATACGTGTGGGTAAGAACATATTTTCTTCGGTATTCTCACATTTGGTGTTGAAATGCGCCTAACCAGTGCCCGGTAGTTCGGCCTACCTGCATGAGTAATATTGGAAGTCTATTAGAGTTCTCATCGATCCCGGCGGGACCACCAAAGTGCAATAAGGAAGGGAACTGTGGAATCAGGTGGGCTTAAAATACACTTCATCTTTAGCTCGACTTATCTTCCTCTTGCGGTTGTGAGCACATCTACGAGCACACTCGCATGCGTAGATTTTTTCCCATTTAAAAAGTTTAAGTTTTTGCAGCCATTGTAGACAGAAGAGAGACAGGTGAGCGCTGAGCCGTAGAGAAAGAGAACGAAGCGTACAAAGAAAAACAACAAAGAGAAAATCATGAGATGAAAAATGGAATTGTGAGTTTAATTGTTAATCGTAAATGGCCCCAAACAGAATTTGAAAAAGAGGGATTAAAGTGAGGAATTAGAGGTATATTTAACGTTAAGTCCAAAACCAAAGAAAGGAGATGAAGGAAAAGGTGAACGACGCATAAGAATTTCCTTGGAGGAAAGACGAAAACTTATTCAAGAATGTTTTGAATTGGGTATGAACAAATATGAAAGAATGTCGAAAGAGAAGGTCAGAGATTACTGCAATGAGAATTAGATTGGTGATATGTTGTCCTCGGGGCCTTAAAGGTCTTAAGAAACTGGCTGCGATAATTTCTAAAATTAAAAATATTTTGAGACAACACTGGGTTAAAAGAACTGAAAATAAAAAGGGATTCATTGTGACGTAAAAAAGTGGTTGAAAAAAGAGTTGGCTATGCATTCTGCGTGTTATTTTTTGTCAGCCAACCAGTTATTTGTCCAGTAAACCTCCTGTGTGAAGGAGAGGAGGATAAAAGTATAAATGAACCAATTTGTTTTTGTTGTCTAGTATCGCTGCTGAACAACGCGATAGGTCATTTTGTAAAGATTAAGGATATGTACGACTCGGTTACAAATCGTGGTAGTGATCCGAGCAAAACGAGATCAGTGCATCAGCGACTTCGCTTGCAGCCAGGGTTGTGCTCTGACGGTCGAGCGAAAAATGTCAACTTCATTGCACTAAAGCGGCGATCAAAAGACCTGCTGCTTGGAGCGGAATAACTTCGCACATGAGCAGAGCTGTCTCGGTCGTCATTTAAGAGGTTGCGGTGACGTGTCCTCACGCGAACGTTACTGTACAAATCTGCACAGACGCCAATGGTGATTATTAATGTGGGATGTGTTAAGTAAGACAGAAATGGTGTAGCTTTAGACAGGCCATGGAAAATTATTGAAGTATTTGTTAACGCCAGAGTGGCAAAACAACTTGAGATACAAAACAGATCGATTCCATTACTACATTGATATATCTGTGCTACGCGAACAGAAAAATTTCATGCGCATGGAAAATGAGCTTTAAACATTTTGTGTGATCTCTATCTTCATTTGAGCAGAATTTTGCAACGATTTTAAAAGCCTCGTGCACGCTTGTGCATGAATGTATTTTACCAATTACTTGTGCGAATTTTCCTGATGGTAGCGCGGACGCGCCTTCTGTCATTAGAAAAACAAAATGTGTGCATAAGCGTTCGAGTTTTCGAGAGAATTAACTTTGCACTAGTTAAGTTTAGATCACGAAGGCTTCTTTTAACTACAGTGAACCCCGCCAAAATGTAAGAGGTAGTATTCCATTTGAAAATGATTCACCGGTGATATCCTAGTAGAAGAGGAGCAGGGCAACCTGCTACGGGGCCAAATTTACGTATTTTTTAGCAATTGTAGCACAAGTTGAAATGTTTTTTGAGTTTACTATGATACGAGTGATATTTCAAAACACAATGCGATACGAACATATGCTCTTTTTTACCACATAAATGGATACGGCGATGATGTGCAGTGTGAGCAAATGAATTAGGCTGGAATATGAATGCTATAGTATGCTGGGACAATTATGAGAAATATTCATACTCTAAAGCTTTTCACCGCCAGTACGGAAACTCTCTGTCTCAGCTCCAGTGTATGCTCGTATCTCTTCTAATGCTTCTGCGTATGGTTCTTTCCTCGCTAGAACTAAGAAATGATTTATACAAACGTTATTGGCTGTCGATTTTTACAAACATATATTTCATTGCAAAATATGAATATGAATGAGTCGCCCCTGTTTTTCATTTTTTTAGAATAATTATTTGTCACAAATTATTGTTATTTTTTCTGACAATGCAGCTTGGGTGGTGATATTGAATGATGAATGACATTTAAGAAACTTCATTGCATTCGATATATGTTATGAAATAAGAGTTAATAATCGATTAATTTACAGACATGCAACACTTACATGGGTGAAGAAGTAAATTTGACAGAATATTTTAAACCTGAAAAACTCGTTCTTCAAGCATTTGGAAGCCAAAAACAATCAATGGGAAATCATGAAACCACTGAAATATGACACAATCATTTTCTTTTCAAAGAGACCGTCCTCTCGAGGAGAAACATGGTATGGTCAAGAGGTTTAGAGACTCTTGTTTGTGGTAAGCACGCCGTCGTGCCCTGGGAGACTGTTTCGTTACTACAGCTATAGATAGGCTTTCTGGACATCTGTCTTTCGTACCATTTGATTTTTTTATGTTTTCATCCTTTATTTGTTACCTCTTTTTTGGATTTTTCCCCTTGCTTTTCAACTCATTTTTTCTATGTGAAGGATTTCGTGTGTGGGAACACACCTTGTGCTCAGATTGCCCGTTTTTATAGTCCAGACATAAATGGTCTCCTCTCTTCGCTCTCTTGAGACTGCCTTTGTTTTCGCTATGAAGTCTCAAACTAACTATTACAATAATAATAATCATGAAATTGTGATGGTAAATCCTTTGCTGCAGGATTAGCGCCCCCAAGGGAGATATCGTTAGGTTACCTCAGCCACAGTTCGCATTCGGGACTTCTATTATTCGTGCTCACTACACTTTTATCAGTTTTCTCGTCTTATTTATGTAGTTTTTACTTTTTCTATTCCTTCCCCCTCAGCCTGATGTTTCTGTGCGTAGGGTATCCAGTGTGGGCACACCAGGGTTGCGGAGTCGGATGAATAAATGTGCGACTCCGACTCCGACTCCGCCTTTTCAGAATTTTGCGACTCCGACTCCGACTCCACCTTTCCAGAATTTTGCGACTCCGACTCCGACTCCGACTCCACCTTTCCAGAATTTTGCGACTCCGACTCCGACTCCACCTTTCCAGAATTTTGCGACTCCGACTCCACCTCTCTAAAATTTTGCGACTCGAACACCGACTCCACCTAATCACAATTTTGTGACTCCAACTTCACCTATTAACAATTTATAAGATGAAAATTACTGCTTTCAGGTATTGCAACCTGTACATATGGTTATTATGGTTTTTATTGACGAACGACTTTTAAATTGGCAATTGAATGTTAAAAATCAAGTTTTACTAATATATATCTACTAGTGTACACGATTCTTCAAAAATGACCGGATTCGATAGTTTTCTTTAAAAAGGTCCCAAGATATAGATGACAAACAAATAGATCTACCCTAATAATACACGCGATTAAAATATTTTTGTACTTGTGCACTGGTGAAACTCTTATTACTGATACGGTCAATTAGCATCCTTATAAACATCACAGACGAACACACCAACCAAGCAAGCAATAACTGTGTAATATTTTAAAAATCATTATTATCAAAGAAGTTTTCAACAAATTTGCCATATTATTTTTCCACGATAAGCTACATTTTCTCAACATAGATTTAATTTTCAAGCAAATTATTTCATTTATAAACAAAAGTGAGCAGATGTTAGGTTTTTCACATCATTTGAATGGTATTTATGATACCATCCAATCAAGCTAATTCCCATTGTAAAAACATAGGGGAAATTAAGTACAAAAACACATTTTATTTATAAATTGATGGAGACACCTAGCGTTTCAATATATATATATATATAGTTTTTTTGTGCGGACAAATTTTCACCGTAGGTTGAAAACTCAAAATAAATCAATTTTCACGAATGATTAAATGCCCTAAATTCCTTAGTTTTAGAGTTGTGAGGACTTAAAGAAACTTTGAAACCTAAAGTATGATACCACGTGCATGCCAATGTTAGCGCTACCTTTTTCACTTCAAATTAATCCAAGTCAAGTTCATTTTAATCCAAGTCAAATTCACTGTAATCCAAGTCAAATTCGAATAAATCCAAGTCAAGTTCGAATTAATCCAAGTTAAGTTCAAATTATTCTCAGTCAAGTTCAATTTAATCCAAGTCAAATTCAAATTAATTTAACTTTAGGTTGAGTAAAGAATTGACACAATCACTCATTATTAAAGCATTTTTTGCATTAAATATGTTTCTATTGGATGTCATGAGAGAGACACTTGTTTCTCCTTTTAGCAAGGAATACATAAAACCTTCGCCTGTGTTACAATTTAAAAACAAGCTTTCGTAAAATGTGTTAAGTATCCAGCATCAGGAGGCAGAGTGTAATTCAGATCCTAGTGCGGCGTAAAAGATACCTGTCAAATATATGATATAACCAGTTCACTTTGTTTTGTACGACTCATTGAAGTTATTTTAAATTCTGCATTAATGTTAGTAAGCATCCATTCAAATATTTATGTTCAAAATGTAATTTCATGATACACATAGCAGTATCGGAGATGTTTTCACTCTCATATAGAGGTTTACATATTTGAAATTTCACTTTGTCACATGTATGAAATCATATGCATGCGAATACATAAGAGAACTATGGGACGTTGTGTAGATTTAATCTTTAAGAGAAATATACAAACGCGATTCACTGAGTACTTTTGTACGATTCGGTTTGAAAACAATTGATAGGAGTACATTACACAGATACATTCCTGAATTAGAATTAAAAATGTTGCCATCCCTTCAAATTAATAGGCCAAGGCAAATATATCATCTCTGTCGATGAGATAAATTGTAACTTCTTTTTACGAAAATCTATTGGACGAGCGAAAAAGGACTTTGTTGCTATATTTTTTAATGGATTAAATCTACATATCGTCCAATGATAATCTTATTTAGTAGCGTGTATGTATGATTTGATACATGTGATAAAGTGAAATTTCACGCATACAAATCTCTATTAGAGTGGAAATAATTCCTCGATACTACTATGTATTTGTGTAAAATAAAATTACCTTTTG
>JACJUY010004639.1:12484-52475 GCA_014220935.1 Platorchestia sp. MABIK | reverse complement strand
CTAACGCCCTGACAGCCGGCTTTTTGTGAAGAGATGTTCACCGGAACATGTTCTTCGAAGACGACATAAGCGTCGTGTCGAGGTGAGCATTTCTTTCCTTTTTTCCTGTCTTGTCATAAATTTGTTATGTGCAGCGTGTACTGGCATTTTCAGGGTGTCAGCAAAAGACTATGTTTTCTGTGCCAGTTAGTTCTGGAAGTTTCTCGCCGCAAAAGCGGGTAGGCGAGACAAAACAAAAAAAAAGGTGAGAATGTGGATAAGATGTTAAAAACACTTATAATTCTGCTTGTTAGCATTTTTTGTTTCATTAGGAATGTGCTAAGTGGCTTGCTTATCACCATCCACCCTTTTTGCTTTCAGGAATAATAAAAGAATGAGCATAGGTAGTAAGCCTGATTTTCCAGAACTTCTACAAAGTGGGGGAGAATGAGAATACATGGACATGAATGAATTCAATTTGTAGATAATTTTCAATTGTTAATGTTCTTGATTCGGAAAGAATTAAAAATGAAGGCTTCCTAAGATATTCCTGAGTGTCCTATGAAAGGAAAGATAAAATAATTGTGGTTTGTTATTGGAAAAATGGAGAAAATCAATTAATTTCTATGAAGTTAGTACAATATCCACATTTGTGTTTGAAATGTGTTAACATAACGATACTAGTTTAAAAAACACACATGGTATTATAATAATCCATGGCAATGTTTTTACAATTGATTGAAAAAAACAACACAAATACATTCAAATTATTCCCAGCTAAACTGGATATTAATGCTGGTAATTATGAAAAACATCAGAGAAACACTGAAACTGCAAAGTAACAAGATAAGTTAAATTATACATAATTCATTAAGTGTTCTAACTTTTTTCAGAACAGCATTTGATTGTGATAGAATCATTTTAATATGTCTACAAAACAGGTAATATACACACCATGTACTGAAGTGGTTTCTTGGTACAGAAAGTGCAGACCACTTCTTTCTGGCATGAATCTCAAGCAGATTTGTGCACATTCTCATTAAAAGCATATTCACTTTGTGCAAGACACAAACATTTAAAGAGCATTATGACACTAACAAAATATTTTTATAGCAACCCTGCAGAAAATCATATCAAATTTGGTATGCAAGTCTACTAGGGCTTCATCAATTCTGAAAGTCATAAACAAAATAATTATCAACATTGTAACATTTGAACTAATCAGCACCTGAAGTATTGTAGTCATATTAAATAATCTAGCAAAAGGTTTTAAAATAAGTCTTTTGCTAAACCTTACTAATTAAATCAACAACAGCTTGAAAGATATAGGCAATCTATAATGGATTACAGAACTGGTTTCAAATTATCAGATAATTTAGAAGCAAAAATTAATAGTATTAACCACAAATCAAATTTTTGAAACATTACATTGGTTATTCAGAAAGTATATATTCTTTCCACCAATAAAAGTTTTATAAAAACTCATATTTAAACTATCACTTTGGCAAAGTCAAATTAGAGGATGATAACGTTTACGTGTTATAGAAAGTGAGTGGTAGAACTAGAGAAAAGTTGTAATATTGCCTGAAGGATACTTTTCATTGATAAAATTGATAGTACAAAATACTCAGTTTTATTTAGCCTTGTGTGTTTGGCAAAATCACATAATATTCAAGTTTTTTATTAGTATGTGCTACAAATTGTCAATGTTGATTGTGAATCTGAAGCATATCCTTGCATTCCTACTTAGTTGAGTATGAAATCTTGCTAGTAAAGCCACTCATACTTTTTTCTTTGAGAATCAGAGGAAATTACATATATATTATGCTAAAACCTACATGCAGCAATTATGAAATGCTGAGATTATGTTGTGAACAGCTATAGTACTCAATATTTAGCTTCATCTGACATGTTTCAATGAACACATATAGGTATAAAAATTACCATATTTCACTCATGTCAGAATAATGTGAAGTATTTTACACTCAAAAGGGGAAAATACTTGATAAAATTTCATGATTAAAATTTAAAAATTTTAATGGAATCATTTCACGATGAACAATTTAAATGCTTGCTCAAAGCTAAATTATGTTTGGAAAATATTTTGTTAATCATCTACCACATTCCCAACTTTCACTAACAAACAGCCTCATAACATTTAAACATGATAAATAAAAAATATCCAGTAACAATATTCTCACGCAAAAAGTAACATAACTTCCTTAGTAGAAAGTCTTTAAAAAAATTTTCGACAGAACATTGGTCATCTCTTCCAAATTTCATGTTAGCTTCCGTCACGGCTTTGTGCTCTATTAGAAAATCCATTCTCAGCCTTGAACTAACGGTCTTGCAGTTCTACACACCAACTGGCTCTAGCCACATTCAACACCAGAAAAACGCATTCTTCTAAGGTAAAATTAAATTTTCTTTCTCTAAAAATTGTGAACAAGCAATTATCACACACAAGAAGCACACATACCACCGTGAAAGGTACTGAGCTGTTTTTCAAAACACCTGAGGCCCAAGGATTCCGGGCGGCCGCCGCGGCACACATAGTAATTTTCGGCGTCGTCTGTAACTGGCGGATGTTGGGTTGGGCTCATGTCGGACGTACGACACAGAGCACCATTGAATGAGTAATTTATCGAATCCTCAAACTTCTTTAACCAACTGTTTTTCCGAAGGCACCAGCCTTTGGAAATCAGTCTCCTCAGCGTATATAAATTATACTGAAGCTATCAATAGGTATGGAAACAACGAATCTAGTCGGATGCAATCTAGTGATTGACAATTAAATGTTTCAAATCTGTCATACGCTCACTCCAACAGATGCACCAATATTTTTTTGCAGAAGTAAAACATATACAAGGTTATTATCAATTAAAATCATTAGAATAACAGACATGTTGAAAAAATGCCCTTTCTATGAGTACAAACAAAGTATTAGATGAAAACATATCTTACAGGTATAAACGACTAAAAGAAGTGAATCGTCATAAGCCATCTTTGTATTCCACGAGGAATCAGAGAACTAAATCAAGCAATTTACATAAATACAATCTCAATAATGATGGAATACCTTTTCCTTGAGCACCTACCAGCATATTGTGAGCTTTCCCTTCTGTGCTTAATGATGAGTTTGATGATCAACCGAATGAACGAATTATAATACATTGTACGTCAACTTCAATTTAATCGAAATGGCTATTGATCGATTTTTCTAGATGAATGATATATTTGTATAACATTTGTTTATGATTGGTCACGATTTTTTTAACAGCTTCCATCGACTAGATTCTGTGCTAAATAAAAAATGTAAGCTATCTTCAGCAAATAGTGTTCATTTTTGCGACATATTTAACGAAAATTAAGGTTTCATTATTCAGGACAAACAAAAGATAACGTAAAATAACCCGAAAAATTCATGATTCTTTGAAATTCTGAGCTCAGAAGAAATTAGACGTGAGCAATCCAGACCAGAGACAGGACCAGAGACATGACCAGAGACCTGACCAGAGATCTGATCAGAGACCTGACCATAGACCGGACCAAAGGCCTGACCAGAGACCGGACCAGAGACCGGACCAGAGACCTGACCAGAGACATGACCAGAGACCTGACCAGAGACCTAACCAGAGACCTGACCAGAGACATGACCAGAGACATGACCAGAGACCTGACCAGAGATNGGGGATGATCAGACAAATTTAAATTAGAGTAGATTAGATTAGATGTTTAAGCCTCCTTAACCGCAATACAGGCGTTCCAAAAAGAGGAAAGAGGAATGCATTAATTAGTATGGACTTAAAGGGATGCCAAATCTATGCCCAAGTCATATGGAAATGGGAATTTGAGAAAGAAGTTAATAAATCCATATAACAAGTGAATAGGAAAGTTGTGGGTACTGAAAACTGCTTAGTAGTAACCTAAAAAAATTGACGCGTAACCGAACAAAAACTCTATCTTATTTCAACTGAAGGAAGGCCTATCTAGCTTTTTGCTCGGGACCTCACATATCACCCCGAGAGCCCTAATTCTCATACATACAACAGCTGTATTCTCCTGATGGGTTTAAAATTCATCCGTTTTCACAATTCTAAGTTGGAAGAAGTGAAACTTTCACAAAATAAGCATAAATTCAATAATTACCACATTTGAACTCAATGTGGTGTTTAAAAAATATTAGTTGGCATGGATTAGCGAGGAAAAACTCAGCTACGATAACCTTGGCAACGTTCTATCGGTGGAAGCTGGTCGACGTTCTCGGTCAACTTGAAAGTGTGTCATCGTGACACACTTAAGTGTGTTATTTTGACACATCCAGGTGTGTCAAGATTTCTCTGAGTGTGATTTTGCAACTCGTGCAATACGAGTTGCTTCAGTTGGCGGTACTGATGCAACGCGTTGCACGCGACGTGACGAGCTTTGTTTTCGTGCGATGTCTCACCTATCGCATCGCCTCAGTGGACGAGCAGCCTTGGTGTCTCTATGGAACTGCTAGCTGGGCCTTCAGGCTCTTGAACTGTGGTTAGTATTTTATTGATTTGCATGTTTTTTCTCCAAAATTTCATTCATCAACATTGAGATTAGTGGTATATGATGGTTGGTAAAACAGTATCACTGAAACAGGAGTTTTTTTTTAATTTCACTAATATTTCAAGACTTCACATTTAAGCAGGACTTCAAAATAGATTTGTTACATAATCATTTATTAAGAGGTCTAGTCTTAAGAATGAAATACGGTGAAAGACAACTGCGTAAATTAGTTGCTTACCTCATTTAAAGTTAAAGGTATATGTAATTCACACACAGACGACATAACTAGCACAAAATTGAATTTGATTTGTATTAATGATCCATTTTTTTAAAATATGGAGTTGTGTTTTGTGCAACAATTTAAAGCACAGCTATAGCTATGATTGCTATGAAGTTTGTTTTTTTATGCAATGTTAGAGGAAAATTTCAACCCTAAAGGAATAACATAGAATTTATAACGATGGACTTTTGTGTAATATCACAAAAATCTATGATGATAAAGTTTTTGTCATTCATTAGGATTGAAATAAGCCCCCAGCATTATGTGAAAGGGTATACTTATTTAGTATTTGGTTTTCATGACATGTAAAAATAATAAATGAGTGCATAGATGAGAATTAAAACTAATTTTCCATTAATTTCTGAACTGAAATTTCATAAGTTTATTGTGCAAGCCTGCTACGCAGGATGTAAATTGCATTATTTTGTTCTTAATACTATCAGAAACATACATTGTCTTTGAATATTAGGTGACAGTCCCAAATTCCGCCAAAGCTTAGCCCGTGGATTCACAGTGGGGAGAAATGACCTCAACTGAATTTTAAACTCAAATGACTGTGGGCTTTATCCCCATAGTTGAACAGCGCTTTTTTGATTTTTACCAAATAACTGAAACTGATTAACCATCATGTGCTGTGCTTCTTCAATGAAAAGGTTGGGTTCAAATTAAGTTCACGGTGTGAGTTTGTTTGAAATAATATTGTGCATCCACGGGTTGAGCTTTCCTAAAATTTGGGGTTTGTTACATCATGACACAAAAACTATTTTAATTTAATGAACGGACATCTATATTTGATTCAAATGTTATGAAATTAAACCTTCATTTGCTCAAGTGAGCAATTCTAATGTGCGTCTTTCATAATTTGTTTAGTTTCTATCATTTGTAGAAAGTCATCTATCATTAATAAATAAATGTTTTTTTCTTTTCCATCAGGTTGATGATGACCTTCAGTCCATCACTACACAAGAAAGAAATTAAATCATAGAAGACTATCCACAAGCCTCCCTGAAATTGGTTACCTCTGAAGAATCTCTATTACCATGAATGTTCTGCTCATTTAGGCCAATAAATACACAAAAGGACGTATTTGTCAGTTTTTCTGTTTTTTTAAATAGTGGATTACATGATTTTCAAAAACCATATTTAAATTTAAGTTCAGTATAAATGACCGCACAAGTTTCAGGTATGACGATAGAGAGTGACTGTTGCGAAATTCTCATCAAATACTGTGGAGAAGTGTATGAACCACCTTCTGCCAGCCACCTGTAAAAAATAATCCATGCATGAGGAGCAGAGTAGGAGCAAATAATTAATAATCAACATGAGTTTTCTAACAATAATTCAGAACTGTAACATCAAAGAAAAAACATTTCACTGTCATTTTTTTCATGAAATATGTTAGTTAGCAGGTGCTGATGAAAGTGATAGTGACCAAAAAAAGATGTCCATAATGAGCAGAAAAATTACTTCAATATACAGTATATAGATGGCATACTTGACATTTAGTTTTGGGTTCTCAGATTCTTAGCTTAGAAGAACAAAGTCTCAGATATGTTCAGTAGATATAACAGATCTAGGTGTTCACAATGTTCTTAAAAAAATTTCACACAAAAGGAAACAAAAATTCACTGCATAACAATAAAAATACATTCTGGTTTGCTTGGCTGCACAATGGATGATTCAAAATGAGCACTAAAAATATAGATAATGCAAATAGCACATGAAAAATTACCCAAGGATTGATGCAATTATTGTTTTACAACTTCACTTACGACACAAGTACAATGCATTAGCCAAATTTAAAATTTCATAACAAACTAGTGGCCTTGTTACATGGAAAAAATTAAAAAACTTTGGCAAATTATTTCAAACATAGCAAAAACATTTTATGATAAAAATTCAAAATATGAGTATTTGTCACCACTTCTAGAAAATATGTTATTAACTCCCAAAAAATTTAATTTAACAATTATATACTTCAAATCAACTAAAACTTACTCTCGGAGCAGTCGTGTTTGCTTACAACATAATGCTCGCGGACGAATTCACACCAACGAAAACGTAGTCTGGACGTCTGAACACGATTAGAAAAGTTTATGCTTTTGTTCGCATTTCGGTTTCTGTGATTGACGAACTGTTGTATTGTGTAAACAGGGCTTAATTAAGCGGCAGGCGTCGTCTGTATACTACTGTGTGGAACTTGATGCCGCGACAAAGCGCTACGGAGAGCAGCTTGACGTGACGATGCGCAACGGAGAGCAGATTGACGCGACGATGCGCTACGAAGAGTAGCTTGACGTGACGATGAGCTACGGAGAGCAGATTGACGTGACGATGCGCTACGGAGAGCAGATTGACGCGACGATGTGCAACGGAGAGTTGCTTAACGCGACGATGCGCCACAGAGTGATGCTGGTAATCACTCAGAGGATCTTTCAATAAAATTGCCGTCACCCATGTCAATGAATCAATTTTTCATAGATAAGTATGCTCACTCTAAAACCATATCTCTGAGAAACGAAAATAACTTAATACCATGTTAGATTCTCGCTTCAAGACATTATGCTGCAATATATTAATGTATCGTACTTATGATTTCTCAAAGGGTGACAATCATGAGATTTGATGAGTAGGGAAATTTAAATAGTTGAAAACACAGGTTCAGCAGAACCCAACTTTGTAAGCTGCTTTACTTCGCGCCATTTGATCTCATGGTGAGCTGGTTTTACGGATACTTTAAAAATGTTTTTGCAATTGTAAAATCTACATATATCACTGCTTTAGAAAGAACTGTCAGATTGCTGTATGATAGCAAATTAATTAAATTTTTTCCATCTAGCAGAGCAAGACCCACATGACAAGTGCTACTAAAATAATTTATAATACCAGAAACAAGTAACTCAAAGCGTTTATAATAAATTTATTGCTCCCTGGAATCAGTTTCCGTCAGTGATTTTAAAAATCATTATCATTAAATTCGAAACTGTAACATCAGGGAAAACCTTGTGTTGCGTAAATGTCTTGTCTAGGGTTAGGGTCGGACCCTTTACATAGCATAGTTTGCATTGAAATGTTTTCCAGCGTAATGAATTTTCCCCTCACAATACCTTTCAGATCTGAGCGCGCTTACATTCTCTCACCACATAAAGTGGTGAGGTAGGGTGTCGTTGTTACTGACTTTTCTTCACGTTATCAAGAAAAATCTCAACTTAAGTATACGAGCATAGTATTAGGTAAGCACAATGATTGTTTGTCCTTCTATATTGTTCATCTTTCGAATATAACATTTCCGTTAAAATTATTCCACGATTGCTGAAAGCCACTTGATTGACAATTTCTCATATCTACTAGTACATCAATCTGGTGAAAAGAGTTGTAAAATTATGATTGCGTTGCAGCCATTTAAACTCACCAATAATATTCTCATCGAAGCTGAAATGCCGAGAATCTGCATCAGAGTTACTAAAAAATTGAGCTTGCAATTTGGAATTAATTTTTTATTGAAGAAGTTCAAATAGTAGGCTCACACTCTATTCGTTGAATATAAGCATCATGATGTCGGCAAATCATGAAGTTGGCTTACACAATCCCATTTCATCACTCTTCCAAGCTGATTTACTAGAGAGAGTGCATGTGTTTGATCCACTCGACTGGATAACCAGCTACCACCGTCGGCTTCGATTTTTCAAACGGGTTGAACTGCCGCCTCCTTTTATCAAACCTACTCGTCGTCATTACGTACGCTGCCACAGCTGCCACAACTCTGAGTGATGCCTAATGAAAACGATGTTCTATACCTAAAAATGCACGTTTACTGCCGTAGTATGAAACAAGACTGTTATTCGGATGTTTGACGTGAGCGTCTAAATTTCGCTAGTCATTTAGATTGGTATTTATTTAACATAATAAAATCTGACGGATGATAGAGAAAGTACGTATGTTATTCACTTATCAATTCCTACATTAAACTGAAATTTACTATTTAATAATTAATTTAAGCATACATTTTCATCAACCGCTTTTCTTGAATAACACGGTTTAAAAAAGGGTTTTCGCTCAAGAACCGCTTCAACAATTTTTAAGCTGAAAGGAGACAGTTTGCCGTGCTGATTATGTAAGTACCACAAAAATTAACATAACGACAAAACTCTCAATCAGTTGATAGTTTTGTGCTCATGTTGAAACTGTCGTTGATTTATATACGTTTTTAATTTTATTCGCATTCATTTTTTATTAGTTATTTTCATTCATTTTCTCAACTTCAATAACGAATATTTTAACATAGTAGCACTTCCAGATTGATTTAATTTTTGTTGCTTATACGAGATTTTCCAAAGCAATTATTCATACTCTTCTTTGATCGGTATGAATTTGTTTGAAGCTCAACATGTTAATGCCTCATTGAAATAGATAGATTTACTCGAAATGCTGTTATGTCTAACGTATCGACTCATCTTTATTTTCTACCATTCGACAGCGTCACTTATGCTTCTATGTTCTGTCCTTGTGAAGGTAACTAATGATTAAAACAATACGAAATCATTCCCCAATCAGTTACTCAAAACTAATAGGTGTTCTTATTCTCTCACATTCTCCGCTTTTAAAGAGTTACATTAGCACTAGTGAAAAAATGAAATAAAATATATCCATTTCCCTGATGATTGAAAGAAATTTAGGGTTAATATGACGTATAGTTGAAATTTATTTTTGAATCATATTCCAGAAACACAGTGGAACTCCAATCATATTGTTCATGCTGGCAGAAAAAAAAGTTAAGTTTGAGAATTATCGTATATTAAATACACCTCTCCAAGTATTATTTAACACCACTAAGATGTTCTTCATCCAAACTACGTTAAATGTTTCAAATTCACAAAGAAGCATCACAGCTATGACACATGATGAATTGCACAGTAAATAATTAATCGACATACACCTTATCCCGCGACATCAAAGCGTGCTCACACGTGGCTTATCAGGCCTAAGAGCTTAAATAAACTGAAGCGGCTTAGCAAAATGATCGCGTATAAAATGAAGGCGGATTTCGAATTTAGTCACACAAAGGGCCACTGAAACTTATTTGGAAAATAATGCTAAGCTCACGTTGGACAGGCAGACAGTGCCACCGTGTCATGCCTAAAGAGGTTTAGAACGTTCTTACATATCGTACATACTTCAAAGGTTCTGCGATGTATATATTATTGAACTACTTAACCCTAGTCGAAAATTGATATTCTAAATTATCATTTATTGACATATGGAGTGTCTTGAATACTTCTAACAAAAAAATTCTTCTATGAGTCAAAAATTCATTTTTCCTCTTTCGCAAGCTAAAGAATAATTTAAATTCTGGAGCTCTTTAAATCAATTTATTTTTGTTTGAGAAACAATAATATAACTCATATACAGAATCACAAATATGGTACACCATATATAGTACTGTGCTGGATATAAAAAAGAAGGAATAACATGGTCTCTTGTTGCACAAAGTTTGGATGGTCATTTTTCTTTTTGCAGTCGATTATTTTGCGCCTTGTCTCGTTCTCTATGCTGGTCCGCTCGTGAGCCATGTGTCACTGTCAGTTTCTCACTTTATGCCGTAGTCTCCGTTTATTGTGTTGAGGCGCAACATAAGCCAAAAAAATAGTTAAGTTGCCGTGGCTCAGAGCTCTAGGTTTGCTTCTGAGCTGGGCCAAATTGTCATATATTAACCCGTGACGTTAATAAATGTGCAGTCAGTACGTGTTTCTGTAATTTGTAACGGTGTTTTCATGACAATGCTTTGTTCTAAAATTGTACTTAGGATCGAGGACGTCTGAAATACAATTTTTAATTTCTTCCTTCATTGTTAAATATTCTGTGAATGATTCCCTTAAATCATTTGAATTTTGACAGGACGAAAATTCAAGCGTTGTTATTTCCCATTGCCTTACGTGACATTTTATGAGAAAATATTGTTTTGCACATTTTATTCCATATTTCGTTGTGTTATTCTTCGCACACCCATATTTCCTCAAACTCATCGAGTTTTCGCAGATCATATTTACCATTTTTACATTAACTTTGTCATGCTTCAATTCGGATTCATTCCTAAAAATATCATAAATGTACATTACGAACGTTCCTTATCGTATTAAATGGAGTCATATAATATCGCTGAACTCAATTTGTTGTTGTTTCTTGTTAGTATCAGTTGACTGATAAGTTGATATTTTTAAGTTGACCGTCTACTTATACCACAATCATTCGTTGAACTCCTTGATAATGCTCTAGCTCAGTGGTTTTTAATTCCCTGGGTCGCGACCCAAAGTTGGGTCGCCAAGCCATTTCATTGGGTCGCTAAGGGTTCGTGCAATGTAAATATAAAAACCCTTTATATAACATTAAAATACTATTATTTTGATGAATAAACAACAATTTTGAGCTGCTATGACGACCCAGACTCTCTGAAAATGTAATGCATTCCCTTAGTAATATGGGTTTCGGCGTTACATATCCAAGCATTGTTTATAATAATTAGAAAAACCGTTGTGTTCTTCTGTCTTTTTTTCAGACTGTTAAGTACCACTACCATGGCTAGTAAGAGAACATACAACAGTGATTTTCTTAACCTGGGTTTCACATATGTCTCTCATCAAGGCGAACCTAAACCACAATGTGTTATTTGTGGAGACGGTTTAAGGAACGAATCCTTCAAGAAAAACAAACTAAAACGACGTTTAGACAGCAAACACGGTTGATTGGCTAACAAGGGCCGCAGCTTTTTTGAAAGAAAAAACAACAGCTGAAAAGGCAAGGACTGGTTGCTCCTACGAACCCAGCAGTTATCGGCATGTAACCGGCAATACTTGTTTCATTTTTGGTAAGCTGGAAAATTGCAAGAGCAAAAAAGCCCCATGCGATAGGTGAGGATCTGATCAAACCTGCTGCTTTGGACTTGGTGCGAACAGCAATGGGAAATTGAGTTTGTTAAAAAAATTGAATATATTTCTTTTCCAATGACACAGTTAAAAAAAAGCAATTCAGATTATGTCGTGCGATATTAAAAACAAGTGTTGGGAGCTATGAAAGAAAGTAGACAGTTCAGTCTCCAGCTAGACGAGTCAACCGATTTGAGTGATGATGCCCAACTTTTAACTTATGTACGTTATCAAGTTCAACATGATATGGAAGAAGAGTTTTTGTTTTGCCGACCACTGCAAACCACAAGAGGAGAGGATATTTTCAAAATAGTGTATTCTTTCTTCAAAGAAGAAGGACTCACTGGAAACTGTTGTAGTGTTTGTGGTGATCGTACACCAGCAATGTTTCCTGTCGAAAGCCAACGAACTTGTGTATGGGGAATGTACCTTAAGTTCTCTTGCTCAGTTCAAGAGCTCGTGCCGGATTTACTGCTCAAGTTATGCAGGAAAATCTTTCTGTGGTACTTGTTCACGGTCTTCTTTACCGTGAAAATCTTGCTGCTCAGAAGTTATCAAAAGAGTTTCAGGATGCAGGAGGCAATTCCGATACTTAATTTCATCAGAGCTAGAGCTCTTAACTTCAGGTTATTTTCTCATATGTACTCTGATTTCAATTCTAAATATATGCATCTTCTGTAAAGTTAGGTGACAGTCACGAAGAAAGGTTCTTCAACGATTGCTTAAATTACGGACCGAAACAGAGATATTTCTGGCTGAAAAGAAACATCCACTGACAGACAGATTTTCAAATTCAAATTGGTTGTTGCAGGTACGTTGCAGATATATTTGCTAAGATTAATTCCCTGAATATTTCGATGCAAGGTCGCGATCAGACATTGATTGGGATCTCTGAAAAATTATCATCATTCAAGTGATAACTAAAGTTGAGGATAAATAAACTAAACGCAGGAAAAACAGCATCATTTCCATCGCTAAATTTACCCCAAGAAAACTATGAATATTTTCTCACTGAATTCCAAGACATTGTGTATTGAATCACACATGTCCCAGCTTATCACTGAGCTTGACCATTACATTCCAGAAAATGCACACAAAAGAGTTGGATTAGAAACCCATTCAACATTGCCGCTGAAGACCTACCCATGGATATTTCAAACATCATCAACCCACAAATGCAGCTTATTGAAATTTACAATTGTGAATCACGTTATTACAATTTTAAAAAGTAACATGAATCACTCGGCTCATTTTGGATAAATTGTGCCATGAAAAATGAATTCTTCGAGGTGATGCCATGAAGCCCTACTTCCCTTTGCGACAACATATTTGTGTGAGGCAGGATTTTCTGCTCTGACAGTCATAAAAACAAAGTACAGAAACCGCTTACAACCCGAGGACGACCTAAGGTGCAGCCTAAAAACAAAATCACCCAGATTTGAGGAGCTAACCAACACAATTCAGGGTCAAGGTTCTCACTGATTACAACAGCGGAAACATAACACTTGTTTATTTGTAAGTGTATTTCTTTGAAATAATGTATCCCAGCAATTTTTTCTTTATTTATATTTCGAAAGCATGAAGGTCATATGTACCTAATTTGTTTCTGTAATGTTGGAAAAAAATGTTTGTTGTTTTTTCTAGACGTCGCTGTTGTTCAAATGTGCTGCTTTCATTGATAAACACGCCAACAATCATTTTTTCTGTTGTGTAAACCTGTAGTAAAATATTTTCAAAAGAATAATCATATGATGAATGAAATTTTTTATTATCATGGAGGCTTGGGTCGCAGGAGTTATTTTGGGCAGATTTTGGGTCACTGCTAAAGAAGGTTAAGAACCCCTACAGTCAATTTCATCACCCTGTTGGAACTGAGTTATGTCGCATGTCCACGAATGAACCTAACAATCAATTTCAAGCAAATGAGACTATCATTTACCGAGTGTCACTAATGTAAGCCGTAGAGGAACCAAAAACTTACGGAGCCTGACATCGTATGCTGAACTACCACATCCGTACCATACCCCATTCAGAGGCGCACCGAAGTCGAAACGTGCAATTTGCGATAACGCACTGCGCAGTGTGATATTTTTGTATCATACTGCTCGTCGTAGCCGAGTGGTTAAAGAACTCGCCCTGCCTTGAAGGTGTCGAGGGTTCGAATCCTGGCGCTGTGTGGCAACTTTCTCCGTTGGGTGTAGAAGAAAAACTCACAGCACAATACCCCACTCTAACTAGGTGTCTGAAATGGGTACCGGTCTTCGCCTGAGGAAACCGTCTTGGCATCCTGGTGTTAGTTATAAGGAATTTGAAAAACCAATGTACAAATTGATATGTATGAGGCTTGATTGGAAATAAAGCATCCTTAGATGCCGATGTTTTTTGTTTGTGTGTATGTTAATATTTTGCGGCCATCCATATTTGGAATTCAAGAGAATAAAAATTGTCAGATAGAAAAGGTCCTAGTGGCTCGTCATAGTTAACTCTTTTGTTTACTAGAAAGTGATAATAAGATATTATTCCTCATTCCACTTATACATTAAAATTGGAGCATGAAAAGACTCGAAATTAAATAGTTGTGTTGACAGTTGCTTAAACACAAATTTTAGATAATATTTCGGATATTATGCTTCCGATAATTTTTTCAAAACTAAAGTTCTTATTGGGGAAAATCATTTGATTGGATACGTGGAATGATAACGAGTGGAAATATTTTCAAACTTAAGGTCAAAAAAACTCGAAAATTTATCACAATCCATGGCTCAGCAAAATGCACTGATAAGAACTGAACTATGAAGTTCCCTCACTGATTTAATACGTAAATGAAATGTTTTTCGAAAAATTAATTTTATTATCATATTTATTGAGTGAAAAACCATTGTGACCAGCTGGTCAACAGGCATTTAGTATGGACAAGCATTGTGCCGGTTGTGTGAATCTACTGATTGGTTACAAAGCCTCCATGCAAAATATGGTGGGTACTCGAACACTGCAAAAAGTGTACTAATTTTCACGAATATTTCAAGCAAATCCAGCTGAATTTAGTCTCAAGCACTTTCTTTTCGATATTTTATTAAGGGATTTTTATTAAGGTCAATGATTTGACGAAAAGTAGCCATGTATTTATGAACATCACCTAGATGTACATTTGTACATACTGTACCAGGTTGCAGTTGTGAACGACGTGCTGCAGTACTTCTGAGGCAGGCCTCATGCAAGCACCCGAGCTACTGAATTCAACATACAGTAGACCATTTTCCGAAAATTTATGATCTGTTCTCAACCTACTTGATTCCTCGTGAACAGATTGCACGTTGACGCCTGAAGTAAGAATGAGGTGATGAAAATTTCTTGGTAGGTACCTTTATCTTCACCGATAAAGATACTTTTCCACACAACGGAACGTTCAACACTTATACCTTATCCAAGTAGGAAGACGATAAATTTTCTTTAACTATCTTAATCAAGTTCTCTGATACCGTTTCCTGTAATTGGATCAGTTAATGTGACGTTTCATATGGACTGGTTGACTGAGCTGCTGGAAGATATGGCTCCAGGATTGGCATCAAAAGTGATTCCAGCACGACGGATCTCCGTCCCATTCAAACAGAAATGCTCTCCAAAATTTGAGCAACGATTCACCGGCTCAGACAGTGGCATGTTCTCTACCCAGTCTAACTTTTTCGGCGCCTGCATGCATGTTTTTCGCCGCCCAAGTAATTAAATCGCTTGGGTGGAGAAAACATGCATGCTCCGGCGAAAAAGTTAGACTGGGTAAGGTTTGCAGACACAAGTTCTTTTCATTTTTCCCCTAAGGCCAGACGAAATCATTGATTTTCGAAACACAGGTTGAATTCGCAGTGGGTCTTTTCGCAATGATAGGAGTCACGTCCCCTAACATTGCAGAAAAACGAAAACCTTTGGGTCATATCTCGCAATACATGCAGAAGAGGTACCGAACCTGTATTGACTCAGTGGGTTGACATTTCGAACAGTTATTGTGATTATTCGGTTAAAATACATCTTTTTCAGCAATCGTTTCGATTTCTTCATAAAAAAAATTTCAGAAACACAAATGTTATTGACTTGCTATCAAGGTAAATTTCACACCTTAGTTCTTCGGAAACTAAGGAGTTTTGCAATATTATGTAACCGCAAAAAATGCGTATTTCGCATGTCACTGCCTACTTCCAAGGTTTGCACTACTCAGTTTATGAACACTTTGTATTTTAAGTTTTTTCATAGTACAGATGTCAAGCATTTCACTCATTTACATGAGTGAAAAGATAAAGATACATACATGATAAAGATATACATATACATGTGTATCTTTAAAGAGCGAAACCTATCATCACTTTAAATTTTGTAATGTACCTTGAAAGTCTCTTTCATAACTGCACACGGAACAAACAAAAGTCAACAAACTTCCATGGTTTGAATACAAATTTCTATGAATATAGGTGTTAAAATTACATGGCTATTAAACTAGTGACGTTTAGAATATATTTTACTAGCCAATATAGTCATAAATTAAGTAGAATATCAACCATTTTAAATATTACTTCTATATATTTTCTGTTTTTTATTATAGATCAGCTCTCCCACCATATATTTACGTTAATGATCGTTGAATTTCCTACTTCTCACATTGTTCGTGTCAGTCGATGAATTTAACGGGTGATCACGGTTTTTGTAGTTGTCTCCATTGAGTAATTTTGAAATTTCTGCACCTTTCATTCCTAGTTCAGTTAAAAAAATCACTCTGTTGGATAAAATTTTCCTCCTGCCGATGTCAAGGTTTGAAATAGAATACAACTTATTTTAGTTTCCAAAAAAACATGCTTACTATGTTTTGAAAATCAACTTAGTTTATTTTTCTAACCAAAATTTACAGCTTGACAAAGAAACTATATTTGAGACACTTAACTCGGACATGAAGTGGTGCTATGATAAAAATTGTTGAATGTTCGGTTGATGAAAAATTGCAAGTCCGACATTTTCTCGGCATGCTTCCGGTCGCACTGACTAGTTTTGCGCCAATTAGGTATGAGTATGTTTTTGATTTTGGAACGGTTATTTTCGTAACTATCTTCATTTGTACTCAAGAATTTGGAATGCCAGTTCAATCATTCACCAAAAGAATTATTCAAAAAAGCCTGAAGACGCGTTCAAGTCAATTATACCAATGAGATGCGTAACCTTGGCCGACTGGTACTAACATTACGAATGCCAACAAATTTGGTTCCCTAACCTTTGGTGGCTTCGTCTTCCAATCAGGATCAGAATAACAAGAAGCCTCCTATATACTTGGGCTAGTGCTTCCTTGGATTCGCACACAAATGAGTTCGGATCTTGTAACTCATGTTCATGTTGCGTGCTGCTTAGTACAAGAATTTAGAAATAGATGTGTGGAACCTTCGTTCGCTGGAATATTTGTAACCTGTTAAAAATTCAGAAGTCATGCTACGTGACAGAGCAGTCTGAGAAAATATAAACCAGAACGATCTGCGACATAAAATTGATTACAGTGATTCCAATTGTCATACTCAAATCTTGCAAATTAAAAATTGCCATCAGAATTTTCTCATTAAAACATTGCAATTTCATGATAATAAAAAAATTGTTCCAAAGAAGTACTTGGAAAAGTAAATAATTTATAATGGGTCTTTCATGCCGACCCATGTCTCATGATTGCTTTGTGAGTTTACTTCAGTCCATTAGGTTCCAAATTCTATCACAGCCAGAGAGCTAGAAATGAGCTGTTTTGATTTGGCTGCTCCGGCAATGAGCGAAAGTCTCGTCTTAGCGAAATATTTTAACAACGAAGTGTTGTCGATAAAAGTTGATGGAATGAGTGGTAGCTTTACAACACTGCACGATGTATTTTAGGTTTTAGGCGAAACGAGGAACTAAAATAAGCTCGGTGGTTAGACCCCATCTTTAGAGAACAAAAACTGTGTGTTCAGTTTGTGAAGTAAGAATATCCCTGAAATGAGAATGTAATTACATGAAGTGTTGAAGTTCGTGGAAATTCTCACACAGTGCGGACGTGAGGGTAAAATTTATTTTGCTTGTTAAAAAAGGATCTTTGAAGGCATCTGCAAATTCTGATTGCGTTCATGGTACTGAATCATTCGCCATACTTAAAGTGAAAGAGATTGCTTGACAATTTTTGCCTTTATGACTAGTTCAACGAAATTAGCAACAGAAGGATAAGAATAAGATTTGCCCCTAGACGTTCACTTTTTGAATCATTTTATCGACGAGACTCAGGTAAAATGATTCATTCGAATACTCAACTCATGGTTGCCAACACGTTCTTTATGAGAAGAGAATTGTTTCAGAAAATATCTCTTCAGTTCAAAATACATCAATACGTTGACAAGGCCATTTATTCTCTATTTATTTTCTTGAACAATTTCTTCGAGTTTGTCTCATGTTTTCCGACCTCTGGTGTTTGAATTCTCAAGTAAAATCTCACGTGATACACTACTACCTCTATTGAGTTTATTTCGATGAGCTATCTGAGGATAGTTCAACATGAGATATTATATTTTTCTGGATGTATTTTCTTGCAATACTGTTTTTAACGTACCTTTTCACTTGTAGCGTGTCAACCTCACATGTAATTCGGGGTCATAGAGCTCTTGATTCCTTTCATTAAGGAAGGACCTACGTAATTCAGTGAAACTCCTACCAAAAACAGAATATCAATTGGAAAAATTATTGGACTTGTGTGATAAATTGTGTGAGACTGAGTCGTTTTAGCACAGATGAGTAGCAGGTGCCATTCTGATAAAATTAGTTCAAAAATCAAATAAGATCGTACTCGTTCAATATATCTGTCTCGAATTATATTTTGTATGGAAAAATATAACCGTCGAATTTTTACTTCCCATCAAACAACCAAAAGCGTAATCAATTCCAGCGAAGATTTGTGAATGTAAACACAATCGGTTTACATAATCAGGTAAACTGGAGTTTACAAAATCGCTATAAGCTCCATTCGTTAAATATTGATTTCTACATTCGGAAATACGCGCGGAAATATCCGGTCCTTCTAAAAATTAGCCATGAATTAGGCCACTGCCTCTCCTCTTTCGTTCAAAGGAACAAATGACTTTACTAACTTCTGCAGAGTCCGACGGAAACCACGATTAGGGAAAATGATTGTGGTTCAAATAGTTTTTGCGAGTCCTTGTTTGATACAGAAATTTATTGCCCAAACACTTTAGAAACACCAATAAAATGCAAATTAAACTAATCGGCTTCTTCCGATGCCGAGGTGATGCATTCATCCCATCATCGATCTGTAATGCCATAATGAACATCAAGACAATCGGGGAAGACTCCGTCTGCTAAAGATTGAATCCTCAATTCGGAAATGTGTGTAGAAATATACGAAGCTATTAACTCGTAGATAAAAGTAAGAATTGATGTGCGATGTTGTCAGATTTGATGTCTGAATCTCGGAGGGAAATTTAGCCTTCTTACTTCATTTTACTGTTGTATTTTACAACTACAACTATGGTGAATTATTATTTAAAAGCGTTCTTCAAAAAACTCATCACTGAACTAGATGATCAGATATTGGATACAAAGTTACACTAAAAGATTGAAATTTAAAATGAGCGTAGCGATAGATACTGAACTCACTGTACACAAATCGATTGATTGTAATTTAATAGCATGAATTTGCGTTCATTCTGTGGTAAGAGGAAATTCAATGTACAAATTATGATTTCGATGGAGTATCAACGAAGAAATCATGCAAGGATAACCCTTCGCACAAGGTATCATCAAAATAGTAGAATAGTGTAAAAGCTCCCCCAGATATGCAGGCTAGAGCTCTGTTTACTTCTGGCTCATTCAATTTTGTGGGACGTGAATTACTTATTGATGTGTTTTCAAAAGAACAGTTCCTGATTTTTTGACTGACTGAAAGCGCATGATGATCGTGTCTATGATACAAGCATTACGAACTCTCTAATTCTGTCTATATTACTGTTCAATATGAATAAACGGAAAAAATAATATAAATTGGATCCAGGTCACAAACAGAATTTGCTATACCTAAATGTTTCGTATTCACCTTAAGTTCTCTTAGCGACCAACGTCAATTGCAGGCGATTTTTTTCATTATCCTAAACTGAGCAATAACTATCACTCATTTTTCTCTACTGGTAATGTTATTTCAAGCTCGTGTATTCTAACACTGCCATAACACTCGAAACGTTTACCAGAAAACTGAGCAAGAGAAAAAATACCCCGAAAATATCTCGAATTTATCAGAATTTCTATTCCAAAACGTGAACATTTTCTAGGTCACCAGATCGTAAACTGAAAGGAGCTGAAAATGTACAATGTTTGAGCGAGATCAAAGGACGCGCTTGGAGATGGCACCAGGTGATTAAATCGATGATAACTCGAATGGGGTCGAAAGACCCCTCAAACCCTAATACTAGCATCTATGAATGTAAGGGGGTGTGGATGTAGAACGACTGAGAGTAAGAAAGAAGAGATTGGAAGAATGATGATGAATCGGAAGATGGATGTGTTGGCCCTGAGTGAGACATAATTGAAAGGTAGTGGTGAGATGATGTTTGGGAATGTGTGTGAAAGAAAATCTGGTGTGCGTGAGGAACGTGCAAGAGCGAGAGTGGCTATATTATTGAGGGAAAGAATCCGAGAGAAAATAGTGGAATGGTGTGAGGTGTAAGCAAGAATAATAAGGGTGCGAGTAAAGTGGGGTGTAGAGTCATGGGTATTTGTAAGCGCAAATGGGCCGAGATCGGAGAGGAGTCGGGAGGAGAGAAAGGAGTTTTGGGAGAAGTTGTTCGAGTGCGTAGCAGGAGAGGGGAATGGTTGTAGAGTTGCGGTGATGGATTAGGGACCTGAATGCGAGAGTGGGTGATGAGGTGGTGGATGGTGTCGTTGGCAGGTATGGTGCAGCTGGGGAGAATGAAAGTGGCGAATGCTTGGTGGTATTGTGTTTAAAAAGTGAGTTAGTGATTCGGAAATGGTGTGTTTGAGAAAAGGAGTATAAACAAGTACACATGTGTGAGGGTGAATTGAGGTGTAATAGTGGAGAGAGCATTGATGGATTATATTTTGATTAGCAGGGGAGTGATTGGTCGTTTGTTTGAAGCCGTTGTGAGATGAATGGGAGATCGGATCATTACTTGGTAGGAGTGTGAGTGAGAGTGAGTGGAGTGTGAGGAGGTGCAAAATGGAGGAGTGGAAGGAAGGTGTTAAATGTAAACAAGTTGCAGGAATATGAGCGTGAACGTGAGTATTAGAAAAAGATGAAAGTGGTATATTAAAGGGTGAGGGTCAGAGAGGCTGTTTGAGCTGAAGGGGAATAGAAGTTATTCAAAGATGCAGTGATAAAGAGTGCAGGGGAAGTGCGTAGGGTAAGGATGGTTGGAGGGGGGAAAAGAAAGGGGAGTGAATGGTGGAACGGAGATGTAGGAGCGGCCATGAGAAGAAAGCGGGGGCGTTCGAAAGATGGCTGCAAAGGGGCAGCCAACAAAATTTTGATGAGTATAGGGAGAGGAAGACATAAGTAAGAAGAATGATAAGGAGATCAAAGGGGAGAGAGGATGAGGAATGAGGGAGGAAGGTAGAATGAGACTTCATTGAGAGAAGGAAGGATTTTTGGAGGGAAGTTATGTGAATTAGGAATGGACAGGTGGAGAGCGAGGCGTGAGTGAAAGATGCTAATGGTAGGCTGCTAGTGGAGGGATGTGATGTGCGGAAGAGATGGGCGGAGTATTTTGAGGAAGTGCTGAACGTGGAGGATGATAGGGCTGCGAGAGTGGTAGCTGTTGGAAGTGTTAGAATGCCTGCGTTTAGAGAAGTGAATAGTTGTCGAATAAGAAGTGAAGAACTGAACGATGCTTCGAATATGATGAAAAATGGGAAAGCTCCAGGTATGGATGGCTGCACGGTTGAATGTCTAAAGACTAGGAGGAAGTGCGGTTGTATATGGCTGGTAGTAACACAACATATTCTAACCTAACCTACCCTTACCTAACACTTTCTAACCAATCCTACCCTTTTTAACAAAATCTGGGAATTTTTCAAATGCCAGTTATTTCATTTTAATCGCAATTAGGTGAGCAAAATTTGAAAGGGATATGTAAAATGAAATTCTGAAGACATGGTCTTCTATAAAAAATTCGATTTTCGCAATAGAAAGTTAGTTATTTTGCGGACATAAAAAAAACATGTACTCAAGCAAAACATTTCTAACCCTACAATTTTGAAGGTAAAAACGTAATTTTAGTTGTATTCAACGCAAAATTAATGTAAAAACAACATCACGAACAGTTTTTTTATTTACATTTCTAAATTAACTTTTATGAAATGAAATTTGGGATTATTTAGGCCACAAAAAAATATGATTATATGTTTTAAAATGTATTATTTTTAAATCTAAATTCGAGAAAAATTTTCGTTACTCTATTTTCACAATGATTCTACGTTGAATAGAACCAAAAACAAGCTTCTACAATGAAAATTGTTGGGTGAGAAATGTTTTGCGTGAGTACATGTTTTTTTCATTTTCGCAAAAAAAGCTCATTTTCCATTGCGGAAATCGAAATATTTTATTGAAGCAAATGTCTTCAGAATTACATTTTACATATCCCTTTCAATTTTTGTTCACCTATTTGCTTTAAAAGTGAAATAACTGGAATTAGAAAAATTTCCAGATTTTAGGGTAGTAGGTCCCCTTTTGATACTAGTAAAGTACCTGCAGATTGGAGTAGCGCGTGTGTAGTTCCGTTGTATAAGAAGAAGGGAGACAGGTGTGAGTGCAGTAATTCCAGAGGTATAAGTCATGAGTGTCGTTGGGAACCTGTACGGAAGAGTTTTAATTGGATGAATGAGATTGATGACGAATGGTGTGCTAGCTCAAGAACAATGTGGTTTTAGAAGTGGTAGAGGTTGTGTGGATCAAATGTTTGCTGTGTGGCAGGTGATTGAGAAATACTTGGCGAAAGGAAATGATGTGTATTGGGCATTTGTGGATCTAGAAAAGGCGTATGACAGGAGGGACCGTGATGCATTATTGCAAATTGTAGGCTAGTATGGAGTGAATAGGAGACTGTTGAATGCAATCAAGAGTTTCTACATTGATAATAAAGCATGCCTCTCTCGTTCCCAGTTGTGACAGGGTGAGACAGAGATGTGTGATGTCGCCGTGGTTGTTCAATTTGTTTATGGATGGTGTAGTGAGAGAAGTGAATGCGAGAGTGTTGGTGCTCGTCATAGCCGTGTGTCTATCGGACCTGACTCCGTGCGGGAAACGCGGGTTCGAGTCTTGGCGCTGGTGGCGATTTTCTCTGTCGGGTGTGGGAGAAAAAATTGTAAGCACAATACCCCACTCTACCCAGGTGTCTGAAATGGGTACCGGTCTTTGACCGGGGGAAGCGTCATGTCGTCCTGGTGTTAGTTAAAAGGCATTTGAAAAACCAATGTAAAAAGTGATATGTATCATGCTTCAATTGGAAATAAAGCATCCGTAGATGCCGATGTTTGTTTAGAACAGGTGTGCAGTTGGTGGGACAAAATGGTACGAAGTGGGAAGTGTATCAGCTGTTGTTTGCAGATGATTACAGCGCTTGTGGCTGATTCATAGGAAAAACTGCGTTAACTCTACCAAACTGCAGTTTGGTTTAACTCACTCTTCCAAACTGCATAGTTTGGTAGAGTGTGCGAGAGGCGTAAGTTGAGAGTGAATGTAAATAAAAGAAATGTGATGAGATGTTTACGACAAGGAGTGTTTGGAACATTGGATGTGATGATGAATGGTGAAGTGTTAAAAGAGGTAGAGCATTTTAGGTACCTCGGGTCGGACGTGGCTGTATATGGTAGTATGGAAGTAGAAGTGAGACATCGAATGAGTAAAGGCTGCAAGACATTGTGCAATGAAGAAAGTTTTTGAATGCAGGAGTATGAGTACGTGTGATGAAAGGGGACAGTTTGAAACCTTAATCGCGCCAGTTTTGCTGGAATGAGCGGAGTATTGGGATTTGAGAGCAACTGAGAGGAAAATGTTGGATGTGTTTGGGATGAAGTGTTTGAGATGATGTGTTTGAGAAGAATGTTTGGAGTTACAAGAAGAGATAGGATTAGGAATGAGTTGGTTAGGGAGCAGACGAGTGTTGTCGGAAAGATGAGTAGGCGGGTGGATGAAAATGTGTTTGGATAGTTTGGTCATCTTGAAAGAATGAATGAATGAATGAATGAATGAAGCGACTGGTAAAAAATTGTTTGTGTCGGAGGTGAGTGGTATTAGAGCTCGAGGAATGCCACTAATGATTTGGACAGATGGGGTAAAAGAGCATAATATGAGAGGGGTCTGGATGTAGACGTGGCGAGAGGGATGACTGCGGACAGAAGTGAGTGGAAGCATTGCATGTGGATGTTATTATTTTACGCGGTCTCTGGAAGCCTTCCCGCATGTAATGGGGTATATATATGGTTATGTCCTGTCATGTGCGAGGGGGAGGCTGCACACAAATGAAGCGATCGGGGTAAACCAGCTATGGCTGTCGGGCCTGACTGTGGAAAAGGGTTGTGTTGGGCTGCTAGTGATCCGGGCAGTTCTGGTTCGGCCTGCGCTTCCTCTCACGCCTCCTAATGACTAAGGATTATTGATTGTGGCTTGTTGTCGGCTACTCTACGGTAAGGAGGAAAACCCTGATACTGTATATGTATGTTTGTAACTCTACAAATTAGGTGCGAAGTTCAAGTGTTAATTCAACAGAATACCGGAAAATCCTCCTGAAGACATTGTGAATTCTCAAAAAAACAAATTTAAAATTTTATATTTGGCCTCTGCCACGTTATTGTGTGTGACTCTGACAATATTTAATTAAAACCCTGGTTGTACAGAGTGTCAGCTAAAAAAGTAACCGGTTTAAAAATGCCATAGCATGTAAGATATTAGTGCTAGAAGGATGGAATAAAATTCATTGAAAAAAAGAGAAATCGAAGTTTCATTCATTTTTAAACTAAACACTCTGCGTGACCTCCACCATGCTCAACACACTTATCAATCCGAACAACAAAATTTCCTATCACATTCTGTGAAGTATTAGTATCAATGGACGTAATCACTTCTCGAACCTCATTTTTAAATTAGCAATGCTAGTTGGTGCATGAAATACTTTTTACAGGACAGAACCCCAAAGAAAGACAAACTGTCTCAGTTCTTTAATTGTGCCATTCTTGCCGCCAATAAACAGCGAATTAAATTGAAGGCTTACAGATGCAGATGTACATTTATTACATCATTTGTATGATACCAAATAAAACATTCATTCTGCTCTTTTTAATTTAAATCTATTTCAACCTTTTAGAACTAATACAAACTACAGAGTTTTTAACCTCTAATTTTTTAGCGAACGCCCTGCATGGATTCGGTCAATAAGGTGCGATAGTGAACGTGCATTCCCAGATAAAACAAATTTGTATCATGTCTGGAATAAAATCTATATGGCTTCTCACAGTAAACATTTTTTTTCATAATAATAGTGGTCCCGCGTATACCTAAGACTGAATCCATACGAGGCCTCCAGACCGTTTCTTGAGTTTTCGTAGCAAGTAAATGTGGTCACTTCGATCGCCTGAACGCATCCAATAACAACTACTGCTTGGTTCACTTTGAAGTTTGAAACCTCTGTTGCCCCCAAGACAAAAGCTAAAGCTGCGAAGAGCCTCTTTGAAAAAATCAATGAAAATTAGTATGACATGCTGCTCCATGTATATGACATGCTGCGAATTTCTGTACAAACCATTTGTTGTTGGCTCCTAACCTTTTGTTTTGTACATAAACATCCGAATTGAGCACCGTGGTGGTTAGGTTATTTTTTGATGGGGTTAAATTATTTTCAAAATTTCAATTTGAAGACTTTGCCCATGATTTTTTTCGTACGTATGCATGTTATTTGTATGATTGAGGGATTTTTGCGGCTAAAATTAGTCGTATTAAGAAACGTTTAGGAAATTTTCAAGCTGCGCTAACTAATCGATGGCCTGATGCTTTTACAGAACTCCTGGGAAAACATTCATATTATAATTTCCTACACCAGTAAATAAGCGTAGCTGCATTTCTATTGTGACCCATCCGTGCATATTATTATTCTCAAATCCTTTGGTTCATCAATCACCGTTTCCGAATTCTGCCCACAATGAATATAGTGTAGTCAATTCGAAACCCTGTTTCAAACAATACGCTTTCATGTTTTCAACGCCATCAAAACATTTTTCCCGTCGATAGCTTTCTAGGTTTAATGCCTCAGCTTGAGGCCACAAGACATCGATCATCCTCAGCAACATCATCAGTCAGGAAGTTGGACGGTGTCGGTTTCACGACAAATTATTAATTGATATAGTAGCTATAATTTTTGCCTGAGGGACGGATCACCTTGGATGCATCGCTTAGAATTCATAGGGCCATCAATGCAGATTTATATAAATCAAGCATTTTATTACGAAAGAAAAAAAATTCATTTTGGCGTATCTGATCAAGACCAAGTTGATATAAAAACTAGCAGAATCTAGTTAGCAAACATTATGCATTCTCGACAAGACGAGGCTTTTAGTGGGAGTGACTTGTGTTAACTACTGTTTTGCTGCAATGACGATCTTACACTAGGCAGCTGAAATTCTGGTCGAGAATAATGTGAACTATCTTGGAGGCACATCACAAATGACTTCTGTGATTCCTATAATAGGGTGTGTTTTCGATAATATTTTTTCATATAAACAAATAAATCTTCGAGTTCGTCAAGAATTAGATGAACAACATGAATTCACAATTTTATGTACCACTTTTTCACTCGACGTCAAAACCATTTTTGTGCATCAGTGTGAGACGATATGACTTTTTTTCATTCATTCCTTGAATAACAACTTAAGTAGGGTTACTAGATCGAACCTAATTTACGAAATGAGGTAGGAGAACGTACAAAAATCATCGAGTTTACTGTGTAACAATGGTAACTGAACTCGTCGAATCCAGTAATCATCGAGTGTTTCACAAAGTGAAGAATTAGACTAATATTCATGTCCAAATTTCGAAGAGGTAGAATACATTTGTATGCCACTCTGGAGTGGAAATTGTTCTCACAAAGGTTAAGGATTTTGCCGTTCCGTTGAATCACAGAAGTTCGTTTATTTTCACAAGCAAAGTTAGTGAATCTTGCCGAAGGATGATTTACGCTGGGTCCACGTCTTTTTGGACATGTGTTCAGGATGATACTCAAGCCACGTTTTTTGTTTCATTTGTTTTTTTTTATATCACTGAACGTAACGATTTATCTTTACTAATTTTCTCTGATCTCAAAAGCCACAATTCAGTGATGTGCAGTGTGCACCTAAGTTTTAAATGCAGAGCTAGAAATTACGCTGATGTGTTGATGATATCCACATCGGTATTGGGATTGATTTATTTAAACACACAACTCGCCGAGATTCCATAAATGATTGAATAGCTTTGTCAAGCAAAATTTGTGAGTAGAGTGTTTCAGATTCGTCGGCTGAGTTTCATTTGTCATGTGGGATTGAAAGAGAAAACTGGGAGTGAGGTCAGATTTATAATCAGAATGGAATTAAACGATCAATAGAAATGGTGACTTATTCTCGTGATAACCGTGCCTTAACCGTGAGTTCCTTTGAACCCTGCATCAGACGATATTATGCATGTTCACTGCCCAGCGGCCAAAAAATTTTTTAACTAAACAATACCTATAAAATGAATATTTGTCAACTATTTATTCTTTTTGTATGAAATTTTTTGCCGTTAAAAATCTTTCACGTTTATCATTTTGTTACTTTTATCACTTTTTAATTCTATGAATACAACGGTGATAAGCAAGTGACAATAATTTTGGTCTAAAAAAATTAATTTCAACTGATTATTTGAATCTAAATTTATCAATATCAGAAGAAAACCGCTCTCTGAAACCATTATAGGCAAAGGATCACCGAACTATCAGCGCTGATTCTGTAACAATGACTGACGTACAGAGGAACTGGGAAAGGGACTTGAGAATCATCAAAAAAGTCATTGAAATTTGAATTTCTGCAAAAGAACTCGCCGTAATTATGGAAAACTATGAATTAATCAGTGAATAAATTACAGTGATCGGGAAAGAATTGACTTTTCATTGCAGTGCGGCCATCTCTCAGGAGGCGAAAGTGACCCAAATGTCCCTTGACGCGCTCTGCACAATGCTGAGGAAGAACGGAAATGGGAATAAATCAATGCCCAAATCTACTTTAGAAATGACCGTGTGTGAGATAGAACTTTGTCCCTGAATAAATACGTGGAAGCTGATTTACTGAAAGTGACGTAGAATAAACAGTCGAGTTTGCAACCACAGAAGCAGGGTCCTATGTTTGATCATGAAAGTTAATTTTAGATGGCTACAATATTATTTAAACCCGAAACCAACGAGGAGGAAAAGAACGTGTGATTTTATGGGCCGCCTTTATCGGAGAGAGGCAAATTGAATCATTTCGAACACCAAAAAAAATAGAGTTGAACACACAGGGATTTACAGTTTTTCTGAATCAGCAGTTCTTCCCATGGTATTGCTTTTAAATACTGAGTTTCAAGTACGAGAACAATTTTATACATAAATATATTTTAGCCATGCTTCAAGACTAACAAAGAAATGCTGAGCCAAGTAAAATATTGTAAGAGAACAATGATGGAGTGGTCTATGCCCTTACCGAACATCAATAATGGCGCTGGGAATTTGTGGAGTATCATCAAAACTATGACAAATCGTGGCTGTGAGCAGTGCACGAGCAGAGATCCTGAATTTGAATTTCTAGAGGAACACTGATCGCTCTATTGTCACAATATTAATCCCATCAATGAATGTCCGAATTTCTACAAATGCATTTTCTGAGCTGCACTCACATCATAAAGTGTATTTTTTGGCGAAACAATTAAACAGTTGTGAAGAAATGACATCGTTACATCAATGCGTGATAAACACAATCATTATGCACCGTCCCTATGAATTAACAATATTTCAAGTATTACCTCCAAAACCCATCAGAATAATATCGGTCTACTCAATGAGCTAGATGGCAATCGATTTCATCTTGATTCGGCTTCACAGTGATTTGATTTCATGAGAAGAGGTAAATTGTTTCTTGCCATGCCAAAACAGCATAGCATGAGCTTTATAGATGCATCTTGAAGTATGGAGTTAACTGACACAACAAAAAATTAATGACAAAATGAACAATTCTCAGTCCCGTATTAGTGAACTAAATATTTTAACATGACAGAAATATATAAATATACTTCCTGGGATTTCCGACGACATAAAATCGGGGTGTAGTTGAGATGTTGCTCAAAATGGCTTCGGATTTGGAGAGACCGGACCAGAAACCCTACTAGAGTTCTTTGACTGCCAGCACCTCACAGGTTGCCTCTCACGTCAGCTCAGTGTTGCAGTCAGAAGCTTGAGATACACGACCTGAAGAACAGATGATTGGAACGTTGAGTAAGACATCCAGAAAATACAGACGCTAACGAAAAATATTTTGATTTAATTGGGTCATGTGATTCTTCGTACGATATCGATTTTTTACTCTTATTAGGTTTGCTATGCAGACGAAACTAATAACATAAAATTTTATCTTCGCCATGTGTTCTAACATTTTGGATCGGTTAATCCCTTGAAAATTCATCGTAATGTGAAAATCCTTATTATATTATAAAAAATGATAAGTCGTGAGTTTGATGCCTACCATGCTAATTTGAACGTTGAGTTATGAACTTTAAATCAAATTTCTGATATATTTACAACTAAAATGCTATCTCTCTCAAAAGTGTTCGAAAATATTCGAGGAGGTTTTTATTTAATTCTAACGACTTTGCCAATCAAATTTCTTACAGCGTTTATTACTGTTGTGAGAATTATTAACTATTTTCTCACGCTTTATATGACTCGAGTTGAACTATCAACCATGGCATGCAAGTCTTTAATGGGATCGTTAGTGACAAGGTTATAGTCCACCCAAATAGCTATTATATAATTAAATAAAATTGCATAATAGCAGCAATTTTTAGAACTAATTGCGATGAGATGAAAGTAGGAATATTCCTAGTGAGCTCATTTATACCATGTCACATTATATTCGATATTTGATGTTACCCCACGTGCCATACCTCAAGACATTAGCGTTATCAAAATCGAGGAGCAGGTGCAATTACGACCAATATACAGTATGTCATCTTGTTAAAATTAAATTTTTGTTTTACCCATCTTGCGCTAAGCTTAGTTAAAGAATTACAAAGATAATTCTATCTTCATGTTCAACGGGAATAATTATTAGTATAATTCTAGCATAGCAGTTGAAAACCGGTGCATAACAAGTATTTGCTATAATTTGTTAGGTGACGATTTTTTTTATTCTCTCGGCTGTGCAAAAGTTTACAAACCGGTGCTATTGGTCGGGCAATGGCCAGCAGCTTTAGGGTTCAAGTGCCTCTCGGAGCATTTAAAGAGGACTGGGGAATTCCGGTTCAATGGTAAGAAAAATAAACACGTTCTTTAGGTTCATTCAAGCTCCCTTCATTGTTATTTAAGAGGTTAAGAGTCATAAACAGTAAAATCCTGTATTTTGAGGCAATGAAAATCTGGAAAATTGTTCGGTAAATATTCTTAAATGCCGCAAACTCTCATATCTTTTGATTTATATACTTGATGTTTGCGTGCTATGTCGAGAAACAGTTTGTTTATAGTATGAAAATAACGTAAGTTTCTCTGACCATTAGCGAAAAATCATTATAACATTCAACTCAGCATTCTGTTTAAAACAAATGTCGTGTCCAATTGAGCATGTATTGATTTCCCTTTCAATATACCAACGATTAGTTCGAAGTGAGGTAAATGATCGAATGTTTGGAAATATTTCCTTTAGAGATCAAAAAAACGTTTGAAACAGGAATAAAAGGCATGATTGTATAGTATCCAAAACTCACTATACGTGAGTTTTGATGCGAATTTCTCATGTTCTACAACACAGTCTGTCCTGATGGTCATATTAAATGAGTTTTCGTCGTTAATCCCGTTCAGTAATCAATGTCAGTAAACGCCGAACTCTCAATGATCCTGTTCCCGAAAAACACGTCCTGAAGGATCGGGTATTCAAATGAACATGAAAGCTGTGATCAAGCTGAGGGCCTTGACCTATGGAGGAAAATGCGCAAGGAAAACTCACAAGCTAGCGAACTGTTTGTCCTGTAAAAATGATACTTTAGTTTGCGGCGGACCATTTCCCAAGGAATATTACACGCTATGGTAAGAGGGAGCACGTTGTCTTATACTATGTTGTTGCTTAGAGAATAGCGCTGGACTGTCATTGATTAAGTGCTGAAAAGTAGTTCGTTTTCTGTTCCGTATAATTGGTTTGTTTGTAGCGGACGAATGTAGATACCCTGTTCCTTAACTCGTGTTCATTGGAGAGGCTGGTGTGCTGAATTCTGCATGTTATCCAGGTTTAGGTAATTCACTATTAATGAACACACCGTTTGATAAATTGTAATTTTTTTCAATGTTTTCTCAACACCTCATCAATTTAAATTATTTCAGTCAAGGCACAGACTCTCCTTGAAGTGCAAATAATTTAGTTATGAAATTGTCCAATTTCGAGATCAAATTTTCACTAGCGTATTTCACTAATTTATTACAGCTCATATTTATGACTTTTTTTGTTACAGTGTTACAAAGACAGTTTTCATTTTCGAAGAAAAAGAGGTTAGTTCCTTTCAAAAGTGGAGCTCTGTTCAAAATTTGAGATTTTAAGTAAATGATCTCATATTACTCCACCACGCTTTGGAACCGCTCAAAGACAGAATAAGGATTAAAAATCGTTTCCACATCACACCATTTGTCACTAAATAAACACCTGGTATTTTAGTACTGTTTTAAAAGTGGGTATCAGTGAATGCAGATGAATATTACCATATAATTAAATGGTATGAAAGTAATCCCAGTAATTTTGATCGCTGTTAAAAATGAACTTAAGTTGCTTCGTAACTCACCAATCTCCGACTCAATATTAGAACATCTATGTAAAAATTGTAGATATGTACAAAGGCGCACTGTTGCTCAATGTATGTCCAGAAAAATTTCGCAAGGAATTTAAGATCATGGTACACTTACAAAATATGTACATTTATAACAAAATTAGCCTAAAATCAAATGTACGGAAAATGTTTCAGAGATAAAGTACAGAAATGTAATGTGTGAAAAATTTGGTTCAAAGTACACATTCCGTGGTAATGTGATTTTTATTGGAGCATGAACTCAGTTACGGGTTTCGTGCCCCGGAAAACAAATAAAGAACGCAAATGTGTGAATTTTTTACCAAAGGTACTAGCCATGTCATCAGTGGTACCATCACATGAAGTGCGTTCTTAAGTTTTCCATCTTGTAGTGCGCTCCTAAGTCCTCCACTTCCGATGGTACCGTTTCTTCTCAACACCGGAACAATTTAATACGCGTTCAACACAATTTTAATTGATTAATATATCGATGAAAAGACCAATAGGGTATAATGATTGATTAATATCTATGAATGTAAGGTATTAACGTGACTACAAAAATGTGTACTGGAAAAAGTATTAGCCCTAATTTTTTTCACATTCAAAAAACTTTTTCCAATTGAGACACCAATTTTCATAGGGCGTATTTTACTTAATTGTTTTTCGTAATTTTATTCCATTCACTAGTTGTAATATGAAAAATCTGCAAATTTTTTTTTATTATTTCTCAGCGATTTTGATGATATGGTAATTGGCTGCTCACGTGAATAATAAATCCCCACTCAGGTTTAAAACTCTATAATCATATGTTGATTCGCAATTATTCGGGATTAGGTTTTATGTGGATAAATGAGTGAAAATAATCTAATTATTGTAATTTAATTGCATTTTTTGATGTAGTCATTTAATGAAAAATTAAACCTTTTCCAGTCCTATATTGCGATGCTTTCATTTGGAGTAAATTACTAATTCCACTGGATTTACTGTGCTTACATCAAATGTGAGCAGCACATTCCTCCCAAATTTACGCAAATTGAAAATTGCCACTCCCATCCGTGCTTTGCCATGTGGTCAAAATTTCAACGTATCTCTGAAACCATCGCAAAAAATCTTTTCAAGACTCATCGTTTAATTTCTTTCGAAATAGGCCAATGATCTTTTGAAATGAGAGCTCTAAATGACCACAGCAAGGACGATCTAGTCGTCACGTTCATCCAGTTAACTTTGTTCTCATATGGAATGGCCCAACGATAGAATGGATGGAAGGGTACTCAAGACTTTGTTCCTGGTGCTCTGCCTGCGAGCTCCCCTCTCTTCTCAGTGCGAGTTTTTTCGTTTAAACATGAAACAAATCACACACCAATTTCTCTGTAACCCACTCAGTTTGATGCGCTTAAATATCGAATAACAACAGCTATCAATGTCGCGTGTCGCAAAAGGCTAACACACCTGAGGGAGTAATTCTCTTCACCACAGCGAAATTAGTTTAATTAATCACTTCATACTTTTGAATGAACCTATTTTTCAGGAAAATGAATTTCTTTCTCTAACTTCAAAAACAAACGCTGATGTGAAGGCAAACTATTCAGTCGTTGATTCAGCAGATATTTACATTTCTAAGAGTATTCATCAAAAATAAAATATACGATGAAAGAAATTGATTTTCAATATGAGCAAATTCTTCATTGCCTGGTAAGTGAATTTTCAAGTATGTTATAAATACATCAATCATTATAATATTTCTCTCATCTTATTGACAAGTCATAGAAATTACATGAGCAATGCATCCGAACGCAAAAGTTCTTCACATCCATAATAGAGCACAAGCTTGCAATATCGAGTGAAGAAAAACTCAGCGACTAAAAATATTTGTGTAGGGTTTTTCCAAGTTAAGCGAGTTTAATCAAATTAAGTTATACTTCGAAGTATTGTAACAGTACTTCAATATTGTTATTTTAATAATAAGAGTGATTTGATAACATCAGCAATATTTTTTATGGAAATAACCCCAGTAAAGAAAAAAATTAAAACTATAACCTAATTTCCGGCATAAATGAGTAGATTTTTGACTTTGTACAACAGTTCAAAAGTAGAACAACAACAAAAATCATCTCCTTTTCATATATAAGCCATCCTCTCACATACACGTACATTAATAACCTTCATTTAAACTTGTCACTCTTAACAAGGCAAATCCCTCATCCTCCAGAGTGTTCTCCGGTGTCCGCTGCGCAGAGCAGCGCTGGCGATTCTCCTCACTCTAGCCTGTGTGGTGCGAGCTGGTAAAGCTCCTGACGCGCCTGAACAAGCACCTGTCGAAGAAAGAGGTAACGGTTTTCGAATGTCTTCATTTCTCATGAATTGATAGTGAACCATCATCCTTGTTGTGTTCCTGTCTTCTACCATTGCCTTCTTTCATTCATGAGAGGTATTTTACTGATGTTATAAAATAAAAATATTACTGATGTTATCAAATCTCTCTTATTGCTCGCCATAGCCGTGTGTGTATAGGACCTGACTCCTTGCGGGGAGACCCGGGTTCGAGTCTCGGCGCTGGTGGCGATTTTCTCTGTTGGGTATAGGAGAAAAATTCTCAGCACAATACCCCTCTCTACCCAGGTGTCTGAAATGGGTACCGGTCTTTGACCGGGAGAAAGCGTCATGGCGTCCTGGTGTTAGTTCTAAGGCATTTGAAAAACCAATGTAAAAGGTGATATGTATCATGCTTCAATTGGAAATAAAGCATCCGTAGATGCCGATGTTGTTTGTTTGTTTACAAACTCGCTTTAAATACTTATTGGGGCTGCAAATTACATAAACCTCGTTTCTAAGATTTTCAAGTTAATGTGTGCTGGCTACAGACCTGTCAAAACTAAGCAACGGCTAACGTTAGTGAATTGACACTAAGGAACTTTGGCATCATTGCCAAGGAATCGAAAGACTCTAAGCATGGAATCGAAAAGTTATTAGGTAACTGACAAGAAGGTTGCATATTTTGAAGATGGTGGAGAAATATTCTTAAACGCTGTTTCTCGAAGAGAAAAATTTCATTCGATCTCTAAATTTTAAGCTGACTACCGATTGAGAAACACAAAGTGTTCATACAAAAAATGACTTAGATGAAAATTCATTCATTCATTCATTCATATCCTCGTGCGTCTTGCTTGCGTTCTCATCCGAGCATGGACTCATGGAAGAGCATCTCGATCATGAGTAGGATCTTCATTATATCTCATACTCTGGTAAACGTGGTGCACAATTTTACCGATCCGTTTCGGTTAGTAGAAATTAATTCAAAAGGAAAAACATTAAAACATCCTATGACACTATTCACAATAAGTATGCAATGTTTACAAGAAATGCTTCTGGTGAAAATTTACTGCCACAGCCATATTTCAATATTTCTCTCTAACGGATTGAAGTACCATAAAAACATTCTCATTTCATCAGGCGATAACTCTGCGACAACGTTCTCTAGTGCATATCTAATCATTCAAGTATAAGATGATGAAATCGATGAGATATTACCCATTGAAGTAACTGAATAAAAGTTCATGGGTGAGATGACGCCAAGAACCTCATCGAATACAATACAGAAGCATGAGGTGATCACACATTTATTTCGATTAACCTTGAAAACACTCCATTTGACGACACCTAACGATGATATTAATACACTGCTGTTGCAAGGTCTCCAGGGGAGGAGAAATACCCTCAAATTTTTATTCGTCAAAGTCAAAGATGTATGCCTGTATATGACCAGCTATGGATTCGGAAAGTGAGATGTAAGATCTTAATGTGAAGAAGTTCAATCTTTTCTTATACATCATTTCAACAGTGATGGAAAACACATCTGAACGTCTCTTCTCATTAGCCATGTTTGATGAAAATAACCGTACATACATTACACAAATTTAGTTATTATGAGCTGTTCAAATGATATAGTTTCAAACTGATTTACTGTATTAGTTTGAAAAGAGAGAATAGAGTACCGACTCTCTGTACTCCAAAAGACATTTTTAATAGGGTAAAGATATAACGAAAAACCACTCTCATGACCTGAGAACTTATGGTAGGAGGGAGATCAGGAACCAAAGGAAATGTTGGCTTATAAAGAACAGGTTGCAACTTTTGTAACCGCGAAAGAAAACTATAAACTACTCGTTGATATTTACTTTACACGGTACTGTCCCTCTCTTCGTATTCTCTCCACATCGTGGATTGTCTTCGAGCCCCTGCAGTCCCTCATCCTGCATTGTTTCCGCACTTCGGAAGTTTCTCTTATCTTATGTCATCTCTGACCCAGCAAATTTCATTTCAATCTGTCTTGTCTCCGCCTTTTGTAATTTCTTCTCATCCTGTCATGTCTCTGCCTTTGGTAGTTTTTCATCGTGTGTTCTCTTTGTGCCCTGTACGTTTTTCCTCTGAATTTTGTCTCGTTGCGAAAGCAAAGATCGTCCTAGCCAAACATCAGAATAAAATACAATTGCTTTAATGAGCGAGAGAAAAGCAAAAAAAAATTCTGAGAGCGGCAATAGCTTACGAATATACTTGGTCAGATCGTCAGTTCAATAGATAATGCAACAATTAAATAAATAAAAAATGGGGATTTCTCTTTTATTATATTCTCAACTTCTCATTTTAATTGGCTAACGTTTCTCTCGTGCTAAGCGAAAGAAAAATATTTTTTGTATAAGTGACCAATTTTAAAATATTTTCCAAGGCTCGAACTGGAAGCATCATCTTCTCGTGCCAAAACACATCATTTCCACTGTGCCTGTTCTCGCGTCGACAACCGTCACAAAAAGTTGCCGAATAAGTAAGTTTCAGGTTTAACTTCGTTGAAACTCCATTCACAATAATTATCAGTTGGTGAGGTTCTTTCATGATAAAAGAAACGAATTCAAACATTGTTTCAGTGCCCTGGGTTGAGCTTAATGATGGCTGGGGCAATTTTACCCGGTTCTCTTGATATTGTCTCCTCATAGATAGCAGCTAAACCAGTCTTCACACTCAAAATTTTGTGAAAATTAGTGGGACTCTAAAAGCCTCAGCCGCTTTCGATGAAATATTTTGGTGTTTTCTCACATTATGAAGAAACACTCTTCAAGAACGCGTCTGAAACTCGCCAAAATTGAAGTTTTAAAATTCTCAAAGCACATGATAACTGTTCCTGGTAGCCTTTTCACCACGGGAAGTTATTTCTGATTCACATTCAATATTGTCCAGATTGTTCCTATCGTGCATGACATTCTATTTTTGAAAAATAGAGCTATTGTATATGGCTAAGGTACGGAATGATATTAATGAGCCGTATTTTATGCCTCTATACTATGTGATAATACTTGCATTGGGAATTTGAACGCTTCCGTAGTATCACGGTTTTCATTTATGTTTTTCAGAAGCAATTTAAATTATTTAGCAATGGAGTGCATAATCACTCGGAAATTGAGACAAGGCATTTATCCATTGATATAAAATGATTTTAATGTAACCTTTACATTTTGAGGTGTTCGAAAATAAACCACCGCCACCAACATATTTGCACCTCGTTCATTCATAAGGAGAGTTTTGGTATAAATTTACTCTCATACCTTTCTAGTAATTTGATAATCGACGCCTACTGCTTGAATTCATTATTTTTATTATAAAAATGCAGAAATTAGTGATCTCCGTAAATAAGCAGTGTAAGATATCAGTCTTTGCTTTCTATATCGTTGAATCTAAAAAATAAAGCGTAATTTATCCCGTTAACAACCTGTCTGCATAATTCTAATACATTTTCAAAGTTATAAATGAGCATTGAATCCAATCATTTATTGATAACTTGTTCCAATAAGATTTTGTAATCAAACCATGGCAAAATCTTGAGACAATAACATGATTTCATATAATAAAAATTAGATTGCAAATCTCTTTGGAATTCCGTACGCTCTTATTTAAAGAATTCATAAAACATTGAAAACATAAACATTATGCTTCCAATTTCATTACATAAAATCCAATAATCAATGTTCTTTTTCATATCGTATCGCTAGCACTAGTTTATGGTATGGCTAAAGCCTCAACAAACTGCTACAGTACAGAACAGTACAGTACAAACTGCTAGGTGAAGTGTAACTTTGTCTTTCCTAATATTTTTGCGACGTGAACATGTAGATATGTTATACTGTAAGTTTTCACCTCAAGACAGTCACTGTCAACACTGCTAAACCTAATCAATGCATAGAAATTGCGCAGTTTATTTTTTTGACTGTCACAAAATAACGGAAGCTATCAAAGAGTATTTCGCTAATGAGCGAAAATTTTCGATATCAAAGAAATGGCTTTCTGGCTGACGACATGAATGCTTTTTCGCTTCACAGTTCGACCAGGAGAGAATGTTCTGTGCGTTCGTCGTAGAAGTCTGCGGAACATTGAAGAAATTACGTCTGAAGATTTTAAATTGTGGGGATCTCAAGTGGACGTCGACGAAACCAAAGAAAACATGGGAGAATTTCGACAACTGGTGACTCTCTGGAACGTAACGCCAAGCACAGCCACAATAACTGTCACTTCTACTACTACATTTAACGAAGCTATGTTCACAAGCTTTTATTGTGGTCCTGCTAACCAATTAGTCACCTTATGCATTCATTCTTAAAAACATCAATTTTATTCCTAATTTCGTTTCAAAGGTTAATTTTCCGATTATTATGCGGCAAATCATTTCTTGCAGAGCATCAGTGGAAGAATCATCTGGCTTAATTACAGTAATGAAACTTCTACTATTATAAAGTTCAAGTAACAAATCATTAACATTCATTAGACCATGGTCTTTAATCACTTTGACTTGTACCATTTGATTTTTTATAATCTTAACAAACTTTTGAAGTAATATGAGTACTTTTTTCATATGTGATTTCTTTTTATAGAATTATTGGCTTTGTGATTCAATCATAAAATAACAATACCGTAAACAAAATGGGTTTCATTTTTGTTCGTGAAAACAATTAAAATTTCTGAATATGCTGCATAAGGCGTCACATGAATACTTTTTCAAATGAAACAGTTTCATTCATACTTTAAAACATTCACAAATGTATTTACAAAATATATATTGAAGATTTATAACACCTGATTTTCATCATCTCGCATCTTAACACGAAAGACGTTCGAAACCTTGCGCTGAATTTATCTATACCTTTCGGCTTGACAAACAAATATTTGAACACGAACGTTCGAATCATTCATCCAGAAAATAGTTCTAAAGTTTCAGTAATAGTAATGATCATGGCTTGGAAAAGGTCATGAATTGATGTTCCATGTTGAAATTAAAAAATTAGAATTAAACTATTTTCAAATGGAGTACATTACATGAGTCAACTCTGAATGTTCAATTTTCTGACCCTCGAGAGTTTTGATATTTTAGTTAGCCGCAATATAGTGTCTTATTTGCACCCAACTTGCTGAAACATAAAAGAGTGAAGTTTACACCTGGTTACTGGGGAAAAGATGGACTTCAGGAAAATGTTTCTCACAATGACTCGTCAAGATGTGATGGAAATTTTTCGACAGGATGTAAAAAGGGAAGAGGGGAAACACAATTCTTATATTCAAATGAGAATTAATACTGAGTATTTAGAAAAGTAAATTTTTATTCAGTTCTTGCTTTTGTTCATTCATAATAAAATTATTCATACTGTTTTACAGTCATTTCAATAAATTGTTCTCTAAGAATTCATTCACCATTTCTATCATTGCTTTAAATCCTAATGCCTTATAAGTAATTTAAAATTTTGTTTTGAAAGCTCCAAAAATATTTTCCCCTCATTTGCCCATGGAAGTTAACTAATCAAGAAAGCGATGCAGGAATACTCGAAATAAAGAGATAATTTTTCTCAGTTGTAGCGCCACTGATCCAAAGCTGTTAATAATGTGATCATGGTTGACTGTCAGTTCTCAATGGATGAGAATAATGCTTAGATTGGGAATTTAATTTATGTAAATGTTCTATACAACCATTAGAGTTTTAATTCAGTGACAGCGTGGGATGCTACTGCAGCAGATTAGCATTGCGACTAAAGTGCTATGGACAATAACAATAAGAATAGAAAAACTAGGTTAAAGTGAATACGATTTCAGCTGTTCCTCTAGTAGTAAGAAACGCAGTATTTTTCAGTAAAGTAATGGAACGTGATTGATTTATTA
>JACJUY010004638.1:46350-66769 GCA_014220935.1 Platorchestia sp. MABIK | reverse complement strand
GTTCCCGTCAGCCCGCCTGTTCCCGTCTGCCCGCCTGTTCCCGTCTGCCCGCCTGTTCCCGTCAGCCCGCCTGTTCCCGTCAGCCTGCCTGTTCCCGTCAGCCTGCCTGTTCCCGTCAGCCTGCCTGTTCCTGTCAGCCTGCCTGTTCCTGTCAGCCTGCCTGTTCCTGTCAGCCTGCGTGTCACTGAGAGCTGCAAGCAAATGACTGACAGTCTGCAGCTCCTACACTGAGGTATGCCAACGCTCAACCTACACAACACCGCAGAATTTCCACGAACTTCTGCGAATGCGAAAAGACCTCGATGTGGCAGTGTGTTGTGTGTGCGTCCAGCAAATTGAACTTTTCAGTTCTAAAAAAACAGTTAAAAAGTTTAAAGTTTAAAACTGAATTAAAAGTTAAAACCTACACATTAAATATTCCTACGCATGTCGTAAAAAATTATGCAGTATTTTCAAGTTACAGCGCTAACAGCATTGCTTGCAAGCGTATGGCTATGAGCGTATTTTTATGCGAAAATTTGATTAACGCCCTAAATTGAAAATTAGGTTCGTAAATTAATGCATGAGAAAAGTAACCCGTTCGTAAAAGGTAAACCATATGAGAAAGAAACTCAAATAAAATACAAGAAATAAGCAGGAATTTACCTCTACTATATTATGGAGGAAATATAACTGATTTTTCAATCAGATCGTTTGCATCTGATTGGAAGTCTACGCGAAATCCTTCAGGTTTGGCTACGGTAAAGGAAACAAGGTAGGTTCAAACCAGTCTTTTTTTTGTCGACTGTGTGGGTGTGCTGACGCCACGGCAACGAACCAATAGCAGCGCTCATATTGCTTCTGGTAGCACTGCTACTCCCAAATCCGTCTCCACTATTGGCCTAACAACACTGCGGTTTGGTGACGTCATTAAAGTTTGTTTGAAAGAAAGCCTTTCTATTGGCTACCCGAACAAGAAGAAGTGTAATTTCCCCCATAGAAATGACCCTACCTTGTTTCCTCTACCGTGGGATTGGCTACGACTTATTACTGAACAACCTTTATCAAGGGGAGCTCAGTATCCTGGCCACACCTTTCCTAAAGGCTGGATCAGCAGCGAAACATCCTTTACTCGTTAAATTAGATGTGTCAGTTCAAGTCTCGCTGACCACGACAAAGGTGTTCCAACGAGGAGAAAGTAGAAAGCACCGTTCAACACAGAGTTAAGGGAACTGGGAATCTATGCACACGCTCTGTTCCCCACACGAGATCTTCTGTCCATAGAAACATTAAGTTAGGAAAAAATTTATGAAATGAAATAAAAGTTGAAGAAATAATGAGCTGAAAAATAAAAAATCAATGAAATGAAAAAAGATGGGCCATTTCAAAACGAAAATTTATTATATCCCAAGAAAAGGTGAAGCTACCTAACTAGTAGCAATGGACGTCACATTTCTCTCCAGTAGCGCTAATACCTACAGACACAATAACTGCATCCCCCTGAGAGGACTTTCTTACATTTCTCTAAAAATTTAAGTTGAAGTAGGAGCTTCCTGTCGTCACGCGTCACTGAACAGATTCGTTCGCTAAACTCAACTTCGTTCGTTTAGTTTACTGAACAGACTTTATTCGTTCAGGTTCGTTCACTAAACAATCTTTATCGAGAAGAATTCAGTATCCTACCCAGTGTAGTAACAAAACTAATCCACCCACTAGGCTAGCCTGGATGAGTGATTCATAAGAAAGAAAGAAAAACTGTTTATTTCCGAAATAGTGGATACATGAGTTGCATAATAACAAATTTGTTTTTTTTAATTTCTTAATAAAAAACGTCTTCATAAACGTACCACACGAGAGGTACTAATAGACAAACTATACGACGCGAACTGCTCGCCGTGGCACAGTGGTTAAGGCATCGCCCTTGCATGTATGAGTCGAGGGTTCGTATCCCGGTGCTGGCGCGGCGATTTTCCCCGTTGGGTATAACGGAAAGCTTAAGCACAATACCCCACTCAACCCAGGTGTCGGAAATGGGTACCGGCTTCACGGGGGAACAACATGGTGTCCTATATATAGTGTTAGTCATAAGGCATTTGAAAAACCAATGCTTAAGATCATTTGTATCAGACTTGATTGGGAATAAAGCATCCTAAGATGCCGATGTCTGTTACTAATAGACAAACTATACGAGGCATGCTAATAGCGCACTAATAGACAAACGTACCATACGAGGCGCACCAATAAACAAACGTACCATACGAGGCGTACTAATAGACAAACAATACGAGGCGCACAAAACTAAGCACGAGACTTTACTTCAAATCAAGATCTAGCATTCCAGGTGGCCCTGGAGCTACAGGGCCTGGAGCAACTACCGCATGACGCGACTTTCCCTTCCGGTGCGCGAGGGTTGCGACTCGCGGCAGCAGGCGAGACGGCTTTGTTTGCCTCGAGGATGCAATCTGCTCCAGTCGACGTCAAGGTCGAGGAACATTCAAGAGGTTTTACGACGAATGTTTCCGTAGCTGACGCCCTTCATTCTGAATTAACACTTTGACCACGACGTGAGCCCCCGGTGGTACACGGAGGGGATTTTCTTTATGCTGTTGACCGAGCTGTAGTCACAAACTAAATTTTCATAAATACTTAACTAAAGCTAAATAAAGGCATGATTCAATTGATGTTAACCATTTTCAACATTGCTTACCACAATTGGCTTTCAATTCGAGTGGAATTTTAAACTTCAGTTTAACCAATTGCGGTTAAAGTGTTAACACGTTCAAATCAATTTAGCACGTTCGTTGCAATGTGAGCCGCCGGCGCACACGGAGGCAATTTTCATAACGATGCTGACCAACCAGCAGTCAAAATCTTTCATAAATACTTTACCAAAGCTAAGTGAAGGCACGATCCAGGTAATGTTTCCTATTTTCAAAATTGATATTTACTACTGACTTCAAATTTGAGTTGAATACTGAACTTCAGTTTAACCCGCCGCACGAAACGTGTAAATGACCGAGACACTTGACGACGTCGGCAACGTTTTGTTGCCTCGCAGTTTGGTGTAAATTTTGTAGTGTTCAAATTGAGGTGACGTGAACTAACGCATTAGTTCGAAAATAACAACCTTTAACACGTTCCCCGCGTTATGGGTCATATGTGTTCAACTAGGTAAATTACTCATTCACGTACCGGCATAAGTGAATAACATTTCATGTTTCGCGACCTCTTTAAGAAATAACTCTTCATACGGGGTGAAATGTTATCGTGCAATTGTACCTTCATATTTCTTGGGAAGGATAAAAATGTATTCAATCATAAAGTCAATTTCTCAATTCTGCTACTTACAACCTAACCAAATCAACCGTTAACGACCACGGGAACGCTGAGAACGTATTAAAAAGGTGTCAAATGACTGTACCAAAAAAATTATTTGGTTCAAAACAAAAGTAATGCTCAGGATAAACTTAACGGCTCAGCGTATTACTGCAGATTTCAGTGCCGCAGCCACCCAAAAATTTCGAGGGGGCCAGGTTCCCCGAAAAATAATTTCGCGGGGGGGGTCAGACATTAGTTAGCAGCAATTTAATTATTCTTTGTACTTAAAAACGGCGACTGAAACTGGCCCCCAGCTCAACATTTCNGGGGGGGGGGGAGCATGGCCCCCGTAGCCCCATCCTCCCCCCCCTGGTTGTTACATACATGGTTCAGAGGCTGCATGTAGTTTGCGGCTCATTTGTTCTTATCGCATTTAAAAAACTCATTTTACCCACGGTGCACCAAGACTCCTTTCCCAAAATTAAAAAGTGAAAATTATTCCCAAAATTAGGAACTGGGAATTACTCCCAAAATTTAAAAACTGGAAGCTCTTCCCAAATTTTAAAACCGAGAATTATTCCCAAAATTTAAAAACCGAGAATTGTTCCCAAAATTAAGACCAGAGAATTTTTCCCAAAATTAAAAACCGAGTATTTTACTCGCTAGAACAAATCCTCACGTTCACTTTCTATCACCGTCGACCGGCGAGCGTAGGTTTGTTACCGTTGCCAGACCGTGCTGGCACGCTCCTGATTTCCCCACTAGAACTCACTTTTTTCCATCGGAAGTGCCAATTAATTTATTGAACTCTACTGCACGAAATTCGTACCACGAATATCTCGGAGCTTTTTCCTTGGAAGTGCCAATTTATTGGCACCAGGAATATCTCTGAGCATAACAAGTAACACAGATATTTCCATTCAAACCACAATGCGTTACACAGCGATCACGGAGACGGCAGAGTCACGACACTCGGGTCTATCTTTGACGACTAGTGACATGGGTATTACGATACTCATGTGTATCAACTAAGGATGCTTACTGTAAGACATTTTAAAAACCAATGAAGTGTTTTTCGCATTATGTTTATTGGAAATAAGCCGTTTTTTCTTTTTTATCCACGGATTACTTTTGTCTACCCCTCACTTGGCACACGGCGCCCGACACACAAGCAGCCCCGGCACAGGCCGTGCGCAACCCCCACCGCGGCGCTCGCTGAACTGACGGCAGGCAGTCCGCAGTGAAGTGAACAGTCCACATAGCGAAGAAATAAGGGCGCTGCCCCCTGGTCCCAACCTCGGCTCTGGGGCAACTTTTGGGCATGACGAGGCGTGTGTGATGTGCTCCGCTGGTGGTTCTGTGGTGACGCGCGTGTCGAGAGGTTGGGAGGGAGGAAGAAAGAGAATAAAGTAGGAAAAAGAAGAATGGAAGATGGAAAAAGAAGAAAGAGAAGGAAGAAAAAATTAAGAAAAAAGAAAAAGAAGAAAAAATGAAGAAAAAGAAAGAAAAAAGAAAGGAAGAGAAACAAGAAAAATAATACCGAGAAAAAAGAAAAAATGAATGGAAGAAAAAAAGAAGAAGTAAAAACAGTCTATATGTCTAAAAAAAGGGGTACATGTAATGTATTACAAGAAACTGGATTTTAAGTATTCCTTAACGGAAAAGTCCTCACTATTGATAGACAAAGAGATACAGAATGCCGTCGCACCGAGTAAAATGGAACACGGTCGAAATTGAAGAAAATACTTTTCGAAGAAAAATAGCAGTGACGCAGGTATCAAAGTGCTATTAAGAGTAAAAGTATAGCACTAAGGAGAATGCCTGTTAGGTAAACATATGAAAGACAGCTGAAAACACGTCGAGAGTTTAAAAAAACTGCTCGAGGAAAATCTCTACAAGCAACTCGTTAGATAAATGCATTGAAATGTAGAACGTCATTAATACCATAGTTTTTTGTGTGTGATAAATTATGGGAGATAGTGGCATCACAACAAACTTCATGGAAAAATTTCAAAGTTTATTTTCTCATTTAATTTACAGAAATTTCATGACTAATTACTAAATATTTAAGAAATCTAATACTCATGATGACAATTTTTACAAATACTCCATAAAAAATATTCATAAATACTTATATAAATACTAATCAGCTAGTCCAAGTGGAATTTACAGCCTGTACGAGATACCGACAACTCTTTGACCACTATTCATCAAAACTTAAAGTTGTTAACGGAGGCAGATTCTTGGTGTTATAACTGATGCAAACCAGATGAAATTGAACGACAGAGTTCAATTTCAAAATTCACAATCTCGACAGAGACTACTTCAAAATTAGCAAGTTACCGTCACTGTGACCCGACGTGGAAGAGCACCAAAGAAATTTGACGCTCTTGAACCGTTCCTAACGATATTTATACACTCATGTAAAACTTCAAATGATCTAATCAGCGTATTCAAAGTCTAGGCATGTACATTTCATTAAAAGAGCTTCGTAGAAACAATTGAAGTTGTTCATGAGATCGCGTTAAACTTCGTCGATAACGATGAGACTCGTCAGCCCAGACGTTTCCCACACTTTTGGACGAAATGCTGAATTCCTTCCCATGGCATGAAGTAGTGGCATTAAACCCTGATAATATAGGAAACTGTGAACACTTTTCGATACGAGAGATCTTGCTTACAGAACTGTTCATTGTGATTCTATCGTAGTCTTTTCAGATGCTAAGAAAACGAACCGTTCAAACGGTGAGATATACGAGTATATAGAACTCCAGCACGTTTAATGCGTGGTACTTGTCATATACTGCCAAGTAAGTTACATGGAGAAAAAAGAGAGAAAAGAAAAACTGTTTATATCCAAAAAGTTGATACATGAGATGCATTACAACAGATTGGATTTTTAAAATTTCTTAACACAAAAGTCTTTAATTGATAGACAGACCAAGGGAGGCGAACAGTAGCCGTGTCGGGGGCTAATTTTGTTATTGAGAGAAACAGTCAAAATTTTATCTCTTGGATATTTTATACATAAAGAGATGACAGACAACCTATAAGAAAGCACGTAATGAGATCTGCTAGGGCAAAACATGTGTTACTCAGTACGTAGCGAAGAATTACTCGTAATATGCGGGAAAGCTTAAATATTTCAAAAGTACGTTTAATAATCACTGGCTCATGACATCATCGATATCTTTATAAAGAACGTAGCTAAAGCTCAGCCTCTGACTGCAGCAAGCAGCGTTGTCCAAGTAAGGGGTTCGATGCATGCACAAGTGGCACCTCCAGGCAGGCTAAGCGACTCAGTCTTACTCTAAAATATGGAGATTATTTTATCCCTGATTTTGTCATTCTAAACTCATTGTTTCGAACCTTAATGTTCAAACAGCACGGAATTAAATATTGACATTTCCATTGAAATGCTGAAAAATACAAAACCCCTTTGATAAATCTTGATTTTAAGCACAAAAGTGTGATTAATTTTAATGATAATGGCATGAATTTTGCTTCTGAATTTATTTACAGCGCCGTGGGTCATGCGAGAACTTTGAGAAAACTTTTCAACAAACTTTAAACCATCGTAAAATTCTAACAAAGGTGCGAGAAAACTACGAGGGAAATCATTTTATCAGTGATCGAGCGAGTGGTCTAATATTCTTAACAAATTTAAATCCAGCCCATGGATAAAATAAAACCACAGATAATATTCTGACATGCATTTGAGACCACGATCAATATTTCTAACATTGAGATCCGCGTACGTGAGAGTCGGACGAAGCGAATGACTTCATGCTCCTGCGAGTTCACTCACAACTTTTGAGCCCCGGCAAGTACAAAACAAAGATCCAGCAAAAAAATGACGTGACTCAAATCGCTTTTCATAAAATGTATAGGTCGCAGCAATCACACCCCCCAAATTGGGAAACGAAAAACTTGATTTTTTTAAAATGTTGTATTTCTTTGTTCGCTCGATCTTAACAATCGTCATGTACAAATAAATTTTGTATTCTAAGGGGAGAGAGCGAGCAAGTGAAGTGCAGGCTCCCTGAGCAGAGTTCTTCCTCTAACCTCTTCTATCCGTCTTCCCTACCTTAATGTTAAGATATTCTAATGTATTTTTTAGTACTTTTCTCTCAATTATTTGTTTCGACAATTATTGACATGGGTATTTCGCTGCCCATGTGTGAATATCAACTAAGGATCTTAATGATAACGTAATTTAAAACCCAATGTCATATATTTCATGAGTCAACTTTATTGGAAATAAACTGTTTTCTTTTCTTTCTTTTTTTCTTTTGTTATAATCACCAGAGGAGCTGCACATCCTCTGGCGAAAATACCTGGCCTATTTGGTGAAATACGGGTAATATTAAAAAATTGAGTCTCTCCCTTTTCAGGTTCAATAAAGATCATTCAAACAACTTTTCGTGTGAGCTATCATGAAACATGACGTTTAATGCAAACAAATTTACTAGTTTCTTATTAGCCTTTGAAATATTCCACAAAAAATACAAATTCCTCAGAGGAAACCAGTCCCTAAACTTTTCTCATCTTTTTAAATCCGTGGTCTGTAAAATGACCTCAAAGATAACTCGTTAACAGACCGTTAACACAGCGAAAAGCACACACTAGATTATTACCAGATCCCTTTTCTTTTGCTGTTGAGAACCAATGTTGTACATTCTATGTATCAACTTTATTGGAAATAAGCTGAACTTTCAGTTTATTTCAGACTGGTGACGCAACGAAAAGCACACACAGCTCTTAAATCCATGGTCTGTGAGGTGATCTAAAAGCTAACTTATTACCAGATCCCATATCCCTTTTCACTTGCTTTTAAAAACCAATGTTTTCCATTTCATGTATCAACTTTATTGAAAAAAACTGCTTTTCTTTCAGAACGGTAACGCAACGAAAGCACACACACTCTCACTCGGACCAGACAATGCATGAGTGTGCTGCTGGCTGCGGCAGGGCTGAGGGCTGGCATTGTGCCGGCCTGGGGTGTGGGGCGAGTGGGGGGGGAGTGGGGATGAGTGGGAGGAGTGAGTAGGGTGTGCAAGTAAAGGGGGGTATGGGGTGAGAGTGAAGAGGAGTATGGGGTGAGAGTGGGGTGAGTGTGCGGTGAGAGTGGGATGAGCGGGAGGTATTGGATGAGAGGGAAGGGGAGTATGGTGCGAGAGTGGGGTGAGTGTGAGGTGTGGGATGAGAGAGAAGGTGAGAGTGAGGTGAGAGGAGTGGAGGGGTGTATGAGGTGTGGGGTGCGAGTGAAGGGGAGTATGGGGTGAGAGTGGGGTGAGTGTGAGGTGAGAGTGGGGTGAGTGTGAGGTGAGAGTGGGGTGAGTGTGAGGTGAGAGTGGGGTGAGTGGGAATGGAGTGGTGACGAATACAACGTGGTGTGGAGGGCGGAGTGGCGGTGCAGCGCGGGGAGAGCGAGTTGAGGGTAGGTGGAGCCGACACAAACCAGCCGTGTGGGCTAGCAACTGAGGGGAGAGAGGGATACGGAAAATAAAGGGCACAATGAGAGATGGATTGGATGTTTCCTATAGGTCTATGCAAGAAACCTACGGCTTGAAATGGCCCTCGATTTTTCAAGTGTGGGAAGAGCAAATACATTTGTACGAGAAATCGTAGCACTTATAAGGCGGATCTTAGGGAATCATATTCCCGAAATGAAAAGAAGAAGCAACGTTTTAGAAAATATTTATTGACACAAACGTTTCGGAATAAAACTATTCCGTTTTCAGTGCTGGAAGAATTAAAATGTTTTTACAGTCATGCATAAGATATTTGAGGTCTGAATAAAATACAAAGGGAAAAAGACGAAAAACAAATTCTTCAAAAAGTAAAAATGAAACATTCCAAGCATAGGCCTCACATTTTTCGACAAGATAGCGCGAAAACAAAACATTCAAAAAACAGGCCTCAAATTTTCCGACAGGACAGCACAAAAATAAAACATTCCAAACACGGCCTCACATTTTCCAACAAGACAGCGCACCTTCTCACAAGTCAGACTGGATTCATCGGTGGCGTTAATATCAGTTTCCATGGTTTTGAATGAAGGAAAAGTGTTTTTTTTATCGTCTGATCTAAACTTTCTGAATCCTGAATGGGAGACGACATCTAAACCCTACGCAGTCTCCCACTCAATTGACACGACGTGGCCTAGTCTTCAAAAGCGCTCCCATTGGCGAATTTGAAAGATCGCCGGTTCGATTCCCGGATCTGAATGAGTGCATATTTCTTCATCGGGTTGAGGAAGAACTCAGCCACATTTTCCCATTATAACCAGGTGTCAGAAATGGGTATCGGGCTAGTTGAGAGGTTAACGTCATAGCGCTCTGGTGTTAGTTTTCAGGAATGTGAAGAAGCAACATACTAGATGAAATCTATCAGGCTTGATTGGAATGTAGCATCCGTTCTCTGAAACTCGGTTGCAAAAGCAGGGGAAAATTTTTCCGTAGACTTGCTGTGTAACGCAGCGGAAAGTTTCGAAGGCAGATTCGAGAGTTCAATTCCGGGTATAGGACATAAGTAATAAATGGTAATAAAATGTCCCTAAGAAATATTGTAGCAATTATTGTGCATTTGTACAGGAATAAAAAATATATTTTACTGCTTCAACTTTTGAAGATTTTGTTTCTACCCTATTCATTCTACATTTTCCCGTTTTTAATTGGCTTTAGCATTCACAAAGTTAGATATAATGGTGGCACAATAAACCAATCCCAGTAGCTGCTATATTTCTGTTACTCTAAGAGAGCAGCAAATACTTCACACGCAAAAATAACTAAAAAGAGGTCAAACACACAAAGTGAAATCTACATTCACATTCAATTCTCACACTCTGTGTAACGTACAAATGAGAGCTTATCGCGCCGCACGATAGCCATGTTTGCGGCAAGTCAATAAACGTTTTGAACGCCGCTGGAACAGCTCGGCATTACATTGTTGTGGAAACAAGGCTCGGACAAAGGCTGCACTTGAGAGGAAAACGTCGACCACTCCTTGCCCTTTGCGTGATGCACCTCCTGCGAGACACTCAAGCAATGCAAGCTTGAGCATTTCGTACAAGATCATAGAGCGCTTCCCCGTACAGCTGAGGGATGAGGTCATGCATCTCAGTGGACGCTCTCGTCACCGATTGAATGAGGTTACTGCTTAAAGAAGCTCTCGCTCGATTTTTATAGAGTTAAATCGTGTACGCAAGCCTATCCGTTCTCTGAATTTCAATCGGCGTCTGGAATGCGTCACAGCCTTCACGGACCTCGTGAATTATAGGAGTGTGGGTATAAAATTAATACAAAATAAGGAAAATTCACTCCCGGAAAAAAAGAGAAATTCCTTCCACAGCGCTGTCTAGTGTGACCCGCAAGTGACGTCACTGCAGGTTAACTCTTAGCATTAAACGCAGGTTCATGAAAATGCATGAATCAATTTATGTTTATGAGAAAGGATAGCTATCATTCAGTGTCATTAAATTTGTTAAATTTCTTCATTAAATTTCTTATTAAGCACAGAATTTCTTTTGACCTAAAATTGGCAGTCGACGTTGGTAGCGATTAAAATCAAAGGTCCCTCGACTTCAATACTTTCTAGCGACTTGCAAATATAATAGCTAATACTGAATTAACTATTATAACACATTCGTGGTCATCCAAAGAGAAAACCATCACCTAAATTTAATGTGTAGCAACATTGATTGTATTATTCGTGGTTGGGATTGATGTTAAAACCAATGATTATTTTTGTATAAACTTTACTGTGAATAAACCGGTTTCTTTCTTCTTGAAATATTCCTGCTGCCCTCGAGCTAATGTTATCATCCTTCTATTCATTAGGAGCGGTACATCTGGTTCGTAGATAGCTCTATCATTCAACCGGAAAACTGGAGATAATTTTAAAGTGATAAAGAGGCGAGTTACAAAGGCAAGCCGGTAGGAAATGCTGACCGTGCTGCGGACCCCCCAGAATGCGTCCGCTGCAGTTATGAGTCCATTGGAAATGAGTATAAAATCTGACTTAAGGCTGCCGTATGTTTATTTGTTAAAATAAACAAGTTGATCGTAAAATTTGGCTCCAGGCTGCCATATGTTTATTCGTTAAAATATGCAGTATTTTAAATGAAAGCCAAACGGTTTGCGGACAAATCCAACAGAGCGTATAGAATGAAAACGTAAAAGTTATTTATTTCATTATTAAACTTCATGTACAATATTTCAGTATGCTTTTTAACTTGTTGAATATACTTTGTACGGAAAAAAGCATAAGATATTCATACCATTAATAAAATTTATAACGAATATTTCAGTGTGCTTTTCAAATTTTCGTACAGTTTCTCTCGACCACATCAATCGCAAGACTTGGTCTAGTTTAGTTTTATGAGATGAACGGTAAGAACCCGAACTTAACGCTATACCTCAATGATCAATTCGAGTCTGAGAACTCGAGGCAAAAACTCGAGCTATAACATGCACCCAAGAGACAGACGCTCACTGTGACAGCCTCAGTTTTCTGGATGACACTGAACTCATTACAGACAAAAAGCATCCTGTGGTGTGGGCGTATGAAGTAAACTTTGAAAAATTATAAATTCACCTTCCGTAATGAAATTATTTACGGCGACATTACCAAGCGAAGTTGGTTTACGGTGATATGGTTAATTGAAATCCCGGCACTGGGGGGGCGATTTTCTCCGTTGGGTATAAAAGAAAAAATTCGATGCACAAGATACCAAACTCTACCCAGGTGTCTGAAATGGGCACCGGTCTTGACCGGGGGAGAGCATCATGGCGTCCTGTTAATTATAAGGCATTTCAAAAACCAATGTACAAGGTGATATGTATCAGGCTTGAATTGGAAATGAATCCTCTTTAGATGCCGATGTTTGTTTTGAGATAAACTGATGATAACCGCGGTAGCGAACCAAACTTTCTTTGATTATTACCTGGCCCACAGTCGTGTGAAGTAGCTCTTATTGCTGTGACTTTATTCGAAAAAACACTACCTGATGTGGCAAGTACAGAAGCCTACTCGACTTAAAAACTTGCGGCATCAGCTGCACAGCAACGACGACTCTGCAGAAATCTGCCCGTTTCACAGGCTGTGTATGCGAGCACGGAAAAAGCTCATCAACACTTTGACTGGAGCAGGTTGAACTGAAGCTAAACATTCAAGTTAAAGTCAATTGTAGTGAGCAATGTTGAAAATACCAAACATATAAATCAAATTTTTATTTAGTTTTGATTAAGTATTTTAAAAATTGAGTTTGTGACTCGGGTTGGTCAGCAGTATGATGAAACCTCTTTTAGTGACCAAATATGGTTCACGTCGCAGTCAAAGTGTCGAGTAGGGAATGACCCTGGAATGGGTTTTAATACCTGCGTTACTTTTGTGCAGTTTTAATCAAAGTAGAGGAATGAGCCTTTTTGTTGTTTAATATATTAGCAACTTCACAAAGTCACGGAATGAGTTCGATTTCTCCACACAAAGTTGCTCGGCATTGCAGCGATGCAAATTCGAACAAATTATCTCAACTTGTTTAGATTTAGCTATTACAGGTCTCCCTCACTACCATCTCTGCTCCTTATTGTAGTTTTTTTATAGTTTTTTTAGAACCTCATTTTTCTGGAGCACGATTGAATATTAGGCACTTCCATCACCTTGCAAAATTTAAACGTTTTTCTTTTGCGACCCAGCCTGAATGTGTTATAATAGTTAAATATTTCAGTTCTCCGATAGAGAAAGGAGCATAGCTGCCAGTATTCAAAGTCCACATATTACGACGCACTTTGGCTAAGTAGGTCAGGAAAGTAAAAAAAACTCGATCAATACTACACAAAGGAGAATAAAAAGACGTTAACAGTTAAAATAAAGTATTACGTTTTAATGAAACAACAGTAAACGAGTCGCTGCACTAACAATGACTTCCTTGTGAGTTTCAATTCTTGGCTGTCGAAAGAAACAAAAGTAGGGCACGAGCGTGAAATGCTTTCCCTAGTCCAAGTTTGGGATTTGCAGACAGTTGGAGAAAAAAAGACAGAAAAATCGTTTTTTCCAAAAACGTCAATACCTGTGATGTGAAAAATTGAATTTTAAAAATTTTTTAATATGATTCACAAGTTACATGCTTTTTTAATTAAAAATATACCTGAATAACAGAATTTACAACGGCAAGCACGTTCATCTCTTCGTTAGAATCAGATGTTCTTTGTGATCTTTGTCACCGTGGCCGAGTGAGTATCGGCAGTTCGAATCCCGGCAGTGCCGCCCGGTGTTTCTCCCCGTTGGGAAAATGGAGAACTCGGCCACAATTCCCCACTCTACCCAGGTGTCGGAAATGTGTACCGGCTTGACCGGAGGTAACCGTCATTGCGTCCTGGTGTTAGTTATAAGGCATTTGAAAAATCAAGGTACAAGATGAAATGTATCAGGCTTCATTGATTGGTATAAAACATCCTTTGAATGAGATCTACCGTGTCCACAACACCCACGCAGCAGGTCTAGTATTGAAACTATATACATCAAAAAACGGAGAGTCCGCAGCAAATTGGAAAATTTATTTACCACAAGCGATACATCACCTAAATCGTTTCTCAATTGACACCTCAATTTCGGCGGGTTGAGCTGAAGTTCAATATCCAAATCAAGTTAGAGTTCATTTTAGAGATTAATTTTGAAAATAACAAACATCAAATAGATCACGCCTCAATTTATTTTTCATTAAGCATTTATCGAAATTGAGTTAGTGACTGCTGGTGGGTCGGCAGCACTATGAAAATCCCCCCAGTGACCACCGGTGGGTCACGTCGCAGTTAAAGTGTTAAGACTATTATAATGGACATAGAGCTACTTGTGGGCCTGAATAAGTTTAGCGACTTCTTGAGCAATTTCTTACATCTGAGCGAAGCTGCAATCTGCCAAAGCTAATGATTCCTAATGAAAAATGCAAATTCAACTTTTATTTTCCGTTGATAACTAGTTAAATCATCTTTTCAGCAAATTCAATGAAGCCTCCACAATAGCACTGTGCATAAAGTAATTTCGTCAGAAGCAAACATTTTTGTCATGAATTTGACTACCATGGATTCATAATAATGATTCACTCGCAAGTTAGACATTAATGCTCTTAAGTTAATTAACAACTTGGTAAGACAACAACTTGATATGTGAAAAAGCATTTCACACTGTATTATACAGGGCTATTGTTTGTGCAAAGTGAGAAAACTAACCAGATATATAAAATCGCACATTTTCTCTCAATTTTATGCTTGACCATTGACATGACCGCCATAACACCTAAACACCTGTTATGGCAAATTTCCTAACTCAAGACATTCATGTCAAGACACTTGAAAGTAATTACAGCTCTGTCACACATTTTGCGTCCCAACTTAACTGCAGATAAATCAGTTTCCTTCTTTTTCTTTAGGCATCTTCGGTGGTGAAACACCTAATATAATAATAATAACAATCTTTTTCTTTACTTAAAAGTCTTTCATTAGAGCTGCCCACTGAATTCGTAGAAGACAGATGCAACCCACAGGAGCACAGAGGCTAAATAATGAGCAAAATCCGACTCCAGGAAACAACAATGAAACCGTCGGCTGCACACTTTGGAGTCACAATTTCAACAAAATAAAAACCGGTGTTACAATAGCGTGAGGTCTACTGCCATTTATCGCCTACGCGGGTGTAGTTTGAGATGTAAAAATTAAGTGTTTATCGCTAAATTGAATGTACGGAAACATGTAACATCCATCATGTCCAAATACCTAACCTAGTACTAGCTAGAGGTAGATCTTATGCTATAGTACTAGCTAAAGCTATACCTCACGCTATGGTGTGGTAGACCTCACGCTATGGTGTGGCTTTAGCAGCACCGAAAAACCGTTCTTTAAAAACAACAAAACATGGAATACACATTCGAACCAATCAGATTTGAAATATTTCCTCAAGACTTTCTTCCAACCAATTAGATTAGAAATATTTTTCAAGATATTCTTCAAACCAATTACATTTGCAATATTTCCTCAGAAAGTCAGTGTTTGAAGAGGAGCTCATCATGCACTTCACAGGACGCATGCGGGACCTTCAGCACAGTCCAGCCACACACGGTTGCCTTGAATGGCTGTGCTGCAGCCACAGCCTCCCCCTCCACCCAGAAAGACGAGTTGAACTTCCGTCGTCGACGCAGCGACTCCTCTACGTTCTCGTGGTTGTAAACACACTGCAAGTGAACCACTATCATCAATGCAAGTTATTCCAATAAATGATTACATTTACCATACATTGAAAAATGAACTATCATCAATGCAAGTTAATTCAACAAATGATTTTATTTACGATGCATTGAAAAATGAACGATAATCAATGCAAGTTATTCTTATAGATGATTTTATTACCCATTTGTACAAAAATTAACCATCATCAATACAGCAAGTTATTCCGATAAATGATTTTTCCTATTTACGACCTACCTAACAAAGCTGAAATTTTTTGTTGGATCTAGAAAATAATCCAAACTTATTCTCCAAGACGTCCTTTATTTTCGTTACTGATGCAAAAACCACTGCTATCATATACGTTTTTAAGTAGTAAATTTACCCAACTTACTGATCAAAGTAACGAACTCACATGTCTGCAAGCATTGCCACAGCATTTGCTTCGCAGGAAATGACAGAGTCGAGTCATGACTCTGTTGTGAGTGACAGGGTCATCATAAGTGAACTGTCTCTTCCTTATGGCCTCAGCATGAGCGCAATGAATGTCCCATTCTGCATCTGACAGCTTTTCCCGATCCAGCTGGGACTGAAAAGTGGCTTCTAATTGTTCAAACTCAGCTCTCAGCTTGGCCATTTGGTCACTCTGCTTTTTGGCTGTAGATGAAGTTTTGTTGCTGCACCATCTGAAAAAGAATAAAATTACTAAACGAATTAATTGCTACACTTTTGTCTAAATAACATATGGTTAAACATCATGTCCCTTAGAACAAGCAAAAGTAAGAAATAAAGAAAATCTTTTTATTTCCAATACAAATGATACAAAAATAACAACATTGGCATCATAACAGCCATGTCAATGACTGACCAATAGATTGTGAGAAAAGCAGAAAAATGTCTTCTTTGATAGAGTTATTCCAAGTATGAAAAGGCTTACGACTGCTCGTAATAAAAAAGGCAGTGACACATTGACAAAGAATGCCTAAGAGGACAGTCTCTACTTACATTAACACCTAAACTTAGGCTTCTACAAAAGGAGTTAGGATTGCCAAACGTATAATGAGTGATAGTAAGTGATATTGCACAAATATAAAACTGAAGTGACGACTGCGTAAAGTTTAGAAAAACAGCTTCATGAGCATACATATCAATGAATACCTAACAACTAGGTCAAAGAACATGCTTTATCACACAGCAAATTTGCAAAGCCCCACACCTATATAGTTCATAAAAAAAATTCTAAGAAGTTAAAAACTAGGAAGAATTGTGATTCAAGGCTCAAAACATTCTACTACACACGTAAAATGAAAAAATGAACATTCATACTTATGAGCCCATACGTCAATGCTGCTTACTAAAAACAAAATACAAAACAGTAGATAAGGATTAACACCTCTTGGATTGCCATTGGAACATTTAGTACAACTGGGACAAGAAGTCAACTATATCTGTCCAAAAATATTGAATGTTAATTTCTGAATTTGATGTTTTGCATGAGCACATATGTCAATGCTGCTACACAAAATACAAAACAAACATCGGCATCTAAGGATGCTTTATTTCCAATCAAGCATGATACATATCACCTTGTGCATTGGCGTTTCAAATGCCTAATAGCTAACACCAAGACGCCATGACGGTTTCCACCCGGTCAAGACTGGTACCCATTTCCGTCACATGGGTAGAGTGGGGAATTGTTCTTCAAGTTTTTCCCCTATCCCAACGGAGAAAGTCGCCACACAGCGCCGGGATTTAAACCCTCGACACCTTCACGGAAGGGCGGGTTCTTTAACCACTCGGCTACGACGAGCAGATATGGGTTAACACTTCTTGGATTGCCATTGAAATATTTAAGCCAGGATCCAAATATGTCTGTCAAAAAACTTTTAATTTTAATTCCTGAATTTAATATTGTGCTAAGCTAATACTTTCCATGAAGCAGAGACCTTGCTGGGGCACAACAGGGATTTAGTACAACTGGGACAAGAAGCCAAATATGTTTGTTGAAAAATATTTAATTTTGATTCCTGAATTCAACATTGTGCTAAGCTAATACTTTCCATGACGCAGAGACCTTGCTGGGGCACAACAGTGGGCAGCGTGAGCACTCGCTGGCCTCATGAGGTGATGAAGCACGACCAGCACCATGGCATGCCTGATGCTGCAGTTGCGACTACAGAATCTGAAAAACAACAATTCATAAAACAGTTGCCAAAATTAAAAAAAGCTAAATGTTGTAAATTTTATCGTCACAAAAGATACAAATTCATCAAAATAACTAAATGTAGTAAGTTTAGCTTTCACAAAAATACAAATTCATCAAAAATTCAAAATAACTAAATGTAGTGAATTTTTTCACCACAAAAAATAGAAATTCATCAAAAAATTTAAAATAACTAAATGTAGTTAGTTTTGTCATCACAAAAAATACAAATTCACCAAAAAACTCAAAATAACTTAATGTAGAGAAGTAATGCCAGTCAAAATTAGCAATGAAAATGACGCCAAATGTAAAGAAATATTTCTAGTTGAATGGTAAAAGATCAAAATTTCAAGTATCTTAGCCTACACAGGTCAGTAAGCCTAACAAAAATAAAAATACTAAAAAAGAAATTTGCAGAAGTGGAGAAAGAATTAACAACAGTTCTCTACTTCAATGAGCTGTCACATTTCTTTCATCATAAAAAATTCATGATAAAATGAGAAAGCTTAATTTCTTATCTAATGAACAATCCCAAGACTTGTCATTACAACAGCAACTAGTAATTTATAATTAATGCTTATTGCTTCAGAACCAGATGAATATTATATAGCATATAGATATTTGATTCACAATATTAATTCAACATGAACTGAATAGTATAAGACTAATTTGGTGGCACAATACCATAGGCCACTAAGTAGATGTTATTTGCGAGTTCTAATAAAATCATACGACCAATCAATTTTTGTGCAGACAAAATACTTACTTATTAAAAAAATATAATATAAATAGTTATTACCATTGAATAAAAATAATACTAAATAATACTAAAATAATACTAAAAATTGAAAAATACTACACCCAAGCATAGGTCAAGAAGGCCAATATTCCTATATTACCATTGGTATGAAGATAATGGAGGTCTGTAAGAAAGAAAAAAATTGAGATGCCCATACCTTACAGACACATTTAATTTTTACAGGTGTGAAGGTTTTCATATTGTAATCATAATTATAAAATAATAAACCCTTGAAGCCTCATTCTCTCAATTTATTAAAATGCACATAAAATAACTTATAAAAAATTATAAGTATATGAGAACAAGTTAGTAAATAATTATTCATATTTGATTCTAAATTTTTCTAAATTTTAGAGATAAAACATTCATTTTGAGGCATTTTAGCCTAGCTTTGACATCTGTAAAGAACACAAACATTATTTATAAAGCCTTTACATAAGAGGAACAAACTCATTACATTCAACATACAGTTATATCCCAAAAGTTTCATGTTTGCATCACTTTTTCAGACTTTACTCTATATAGATAAACAGTAAAAAGTGAAACTAATATAGCACGGCCAGTTCTATCAAAAACAAGAAACTCTAATTACTCTTGATTACAATTAATTTGGAATAAGTTTAGCAAAATAATTCAGATGAAGAAATTTGCCATACATAAGACTGAAGCACTATAATAGCCTGTGCACTAATCTTGCCTAATTAAATTTTATGCTATGTTCCAATTTTTTTTCTCAGTAGGTAAAGAAATATAGTAATACAACTGTTACTGCCATCACTAAACAATACCCATACAAAATTCAGTAAGGGTAAGAGATCATCACTTACTGACATACAAATATAATTTCATGAAAATATGAATTTTACAAGCATCATGATTAAACAGTATCTACCTAGTTCTATTACTTTTCTATTTTTAGTTGTAGTCAACTGAATATACTTGCAATCCTTTTATTCATGGATGGCGTTAAGCTGTAACAAACAGAGGCAGTGAGATAAATATCAACACTCTTAGTGGTTGATGATGCTCAAGTACTTTGACTTATTTGCCTCAAGGCAACAGAAAAGAGATTTCAGATCAAAATCCTTGACATTAATTCTTATCAGTCCTTGTTGTAGCAGTGTTTGCTGCCTTTCATGATAAGGAAACTTCAGGACAAAGTGTTCCATCATTTATTGGTTGTGACACGTGGCATTTTGCAAAATAAACTTTTAAGTTAAATTTTTGTAGATTTTAGCTTCCTCATGCATGTCACATGCTTAGTGTTTCCAAAACTTTACTTCTGAGCTAAACAAATAAAATGGTCACAACAAATAGTCCACTAATGTTAGGTCTTGAAAAGTTAAGAAATAAGCAAGTTTTAGAGCATGTATATTCTTCATGCCAAGAATGATTTTAAGCTAAGTAGAAATTTGCAAGCAACATGCTTTATCAAGATTCAGTGAATTCAATGAAGGGTAAATGTCAAAAATTATTTTATGGTACTTTGAATCATCAACAATATGTTGTAGCACTCACCAAGTCTTCATTTATAGACCGAGAGTGGACTTATTTTCAGCCAAAATATTGGGCTTTCCTAAAAATCATCTGACCAATGACTTCAAGTTCCATGTTTTAAGCCTAACATAATGTATACAACTTAGGGCTAACTACAAAAATGTTCTACTCATAATAACCAGCAACCAGCATGTAGTATGGAAGAATCGTATGAGACTGCTGCCTGAAGCAACACAATTTTTTTTTTTTAAACAATCAATATACAAAAAAGACATGGAATATTTGAGCTTAAACTAAACCACAACTATAAGCACAAACATTTTTCTCAGCCTTAAGGCCCCCATACATTGGACGATATCAGGTCAGGCGTCAGGTGAAGTGTCAGTTTTTTGAAGTGTGTGG
>JACJUY010004638.1:26669-42718 GCA_014220935.1 Platorchestia sp. MABIK | reverse complement strand
TCCCATTAAAACTATACTATTGAATCCTTTGTAGTTCCAATAATAAGAGCCAGCATCGGGAGGTGGTTTGATGTGTATATGTTTACCATCCAGCGATCCACAACAATGAGTAAAGTTCCATCTGTCATCAAATTCTTGTGCGATGGCTCTCCATTCTTGCGCATGTGAAGGAAACTGAAACAAAAGTATATGAACTGTTTAGTACGAAGATAGTTATCAAAGCAAATAGTAGACATAAAGGATCTTTTTGGTATGGGTCCCATCGAATTTTATTATTGTTTTCCTCTTTTCATTTCAGTTAGGTTAAGATTAACTTAATAATGGAAATAAAACATGTTTTTGGTGCTTCTTAAGCCTATTTTTTATTATTTATTTTTATAGGATACAGATGCTTCATCTCCGCTGACTCCTCAGTCCTCTTCCCCATTCCCGGGCCCCGCCCCCAAGGCCCCAAAAAAGGTTTGCTACAGTCAAAGAGAATTCTACCAGGCTTTGACAGAAAGAATGAAACATCGAAAAGAAGAGGGGGCATACGACTCTCAGGTGCGCGCTTGGGGAGTACAACTTCATGCACTTCCTGACGCAACAGCCACAGAGGTAGTGAGAATTATTAATGACGTTTTCTACAAAGCTAAAAAAGGCCTGGTGACAGAAGCCACGCAGTGTGTCACCAGTGCTAACTCGCAGCCAACCATAAATGTGCCAAGTCCAGCTGGAGCCCAGGCAGACCCCCATGAGAACCTAGCGGTGTACTTTTCAAATTTTTCAGGAGGTAGTTTCCAATAAACTACCTAGCAGTTACTTTTGTTGCAATATTTAAGGAAGTGCTTTCCAATCGAGGACATAACAATATATTTTTTCCATTATTTCAGGGAGTTCATTCATATACAGGAGTATTTTACAGGAGTACATATACAAGTATTTTTCTGCAATTATTTAGGAAGTGATCTGTAATAAAGGTCATAAACGTTATTGTTATTTTCTTACCTTCAAATATTCCGATTTGAGCGCCTTGTATATCGCATCGCAGGTTTCAGGGATAATAATTCCCAATGCTTGTGGAGAAATCCGAGTGGAGAATTTCAGATCTTCATATGAATTGCCAGTGGCCAAAAATCTAAGAGTGGCTGATAGGCGTTGGTGCGGAGTAATCGCCTTACGGAGCTGTNAGAGCGCTACCTTCATGTCAGGCATCAGGCGACCTGACGCCTGACCTGATATCGTCCAATGTATGGGGGCCTTTACACAGAATTAAAAGAAATTAATATTCTGGAAAGAGTTCCTCCGTGGACGTGACTTACATAGTTCCAAGACCAGGAGCAGTATTGCGGCTGCTATTGATGCTGTTTTTGTTTTTACTTAATTGATATTTTATAGTTGTAGATCAAAGACAAATGGCGAGGAGAACTGGGAACGTGTGCTGACACGCCTTGATAGAGTTAGTATTATTAGACGAAGAACAGACACACAGTAAGAATGTTTCTAGGTTCTAGAAAGTTCGATGAGAACCATAGCATTTGCAGTAATTTCCGGACTGCAGCGGATTGTAACTTTTCTTTTGTGATCTATCTAATTTTTTTGACTCATGCAAAAACGTGAATGATCCTGCACTGTGATCCTAATATCTAATTTAGGGCTTCAATAAATGTTATGACGTGTACTCTTTTATTTATTTGGCTTGGGCTTATGCTCATTGCTTCGACTTCGCTGTAAAACACTGCACTGGATTTCAGCATTAATTTGTGTGAGCACGGAGCGTGTGGTTGTCGCTTGTGCGATTTTACAAGGGATTGGATTCAAATAACATGAATGCATTTTTAGAAATCGCTATTGAGTATCTTATTAGAGCCATCAGGCAATTATATTTCGAAAATTATGATATATTTATTTATTAAGTATCTAAAATTATGCACCGAAAAATAATCACATCATCGCTCCGCATGCCTAGCATGCAAGAATGAAGCCTTTACACATCGAATTAGTCAAGAAAACATCTTTTTAGTGTGAATTATCCCTACAAAATAAATCGGCACGGAAATGTACTTCATTTATGGAACAAATTTGATCTTTGACATGCCTGAAGTGAAATTCTATTTTTAAAGATTTTCAATCTTTTACAATATCACCGCTGTGGAGCAGTAAAACCGGTGAAAGAACACGACTTGGAAAGTACCGTAAAACCTGTGGTATTGTGTTGCAAAGAATCATTGATGAATCATGTGTTTGTAATTGGGCTGCAGTTGTGCGAGGTGATCTCGTAGGGCTATACTTTAACATCAAATAAATGTAAAAAGAGCAATCATTCCATGTCATCTTTCCATGTCGATCTCAACAGTAAGTTGAAGTAACGAAAGCCTAAAAGGAAATCAATAAATTTTACAAATAAAAATGTTAGTTTTAGAAGTTTCAAATTGAAGAACAGAATGATAGCTGATTATAGTGAAATAAAGATATATATCATTCATGGGCTCAAATGCTGCGTAAATTGCCAAAATATGGAGTTATCCGATTGGAGATGAGTACTTCGGGTCGACTCGGTAAACAAAGCTTGGAGTTTTTTCTGTTGGCATTCTAAGATAAGCGAACAGCGTGATCAAAATCGTAGCTAATAGAAAATGTTTCAAGTTTATTTTGGCGTCAACGAGACATTTAAAGGATAAAGATATTATGCTCTAGAAAGCGATGATTTAAATGTTGCAAACGATCGATAATGGAGGACTAATTTTACCGAACGGACGCATTCTGGGTGACCGGCACTTTACAGTGTAAATTTATCACAAGGTTGGGGCCGTTAAAATAAACACTTTTCTCAATAACTGTGTGATCGAAAATGTTTAGTTACAAGGACTAGAATTTGAAACATATTGGAGAAATATTCATACTATGAAAGTTTCAGGGAAATGAATGTAAAAGTTAGAAAAGCAATGTTGTCCTCACAAGGAACACAATACCATTTTTAATTATGTGTATAATGACCACAAGAAACAGGTTTTAAATTAGGTTGAGTATTTACAAAAAATCATCAACATGACGCCCATCTGTTGCGGTGCAGGCGTTCAAACGCCGGTGCAATGATTACCGAGTGCGATCGAAGCCACAAACAGTTTCAGGAATCGTTACAGAGGGAGGCTTCAACATTTCTGCCGATGTCTTCTTCGGAATGAAATGATGCTTCGTACATCAAACTTTTCAAATGTCACCATAAGTAGAAATCTAGGGGTGTAATGTCAGGAGACCTTGGTGGCCATGTAAAAATATTCAGTCCTTGTAACTTTTGAACGAATTATTTTAGACCAAACAGCTATTGAGTAAAATTGATTATTTCAATCGCTCCAACCGTTTGTTCAACCATATTCTTGTCACCTTGTTTATTTAAATACGGTAAATTGTGATGTGATATAGGAAAACGATTTTATTCGTCAGTGTTTTCATTTTCTTGAAAGTAAACTCAAAATTCATTGTTACGAATGTATAACTTTATTGTTTTAGAAAGCATGACACAAGAAATTAAACCACTACATCCAGTTTGATGTCTTCTATCTTTAACTCACTAGAGTTTGAAATGTTTGTTCTCATTAATGTTACAGAAATTTTATTTAAAAATATCAGTTATTGGCAACTTTACCAAAAGTTTTCTATGAAACGAGCTTTATGTGTGAAAGTCAGTCTGTTAAGATGTTGATTCATAGATTTCTTATTCCGTAGACTTTTGTTATAACTTGATTAGTTGAATTTTTTTCGACAAATGTAGATCAGTGTGAATTGGCATAATAAGCGTTTCAAATAATAATATATGGCCATGGTATAAAGAGAATGCGGTAATTGTGAGCCTTCAACTACATGAACTTCAGTTCAACTTGGGTAAAACGAAAAAAAACTGACTCATACTAATTCAACGGCCAAATTGGATACCATAATCGGCATTGTAAAAAAATTGTTCCCTTTCACACGCTACCTACACAATTTTATGCGCTGAGAGCTGAGTGTAGGGCATGCATCTTTTTCAAGTCGTTTATTTTGTTGACACTGGAGTTTAAGTTGTATTCTACGCAGCCATTAATAATAAATCCCCACGTAAGGATATCGTTCGGTGCCAGTTTGTTTGCTGTAATCAACCACATTTCTGATGAGATGAAACTTTTTACCTCAACTCAGGTGAAGTCTGTGGCGCGAGAAAAATATGCCATTGTTGAGTCACCGTCCCCCCATACAAGCCTCTAGTTCCCCACGGGAGAATTTGCTTTCAAGAGATTGCTATGAAACTCTTGGAACAAATTATGCAACTTTGTGAGTGCGATTTCATATAAAATCAGAAAAATCTCTCTCATCACACGGAGACATGGATACTGTTTTCTTTGCCATTAAACCGACACTGCATGACGCTGATTCGCAGCAGATGTCATTCACTGCTGGCCAGCAAGCAGTGAATGTAAGGGGTGCAAAAATAACTTTAGCCAATAGTTGAAATTTGATACTAATGCAGTCATTTGAATAACTACAAAATGAACAACATATATGACAAAGTCATTTAGCTGCGAAATGGGTTTTGTATGGATAAGGAAAAGTAATGCTATCAACATTGATATACTAGTTACAGTGAATTATTGCCACAACTCATACATTCACGGCATATTGCGTTCATTCGAAAGCAATAGTTTTTCAATAGCTTTGTGAAGCGTTCTCCTGTGTCAGTAGTGAGACAAAAATGATACTCTATTTCCGTTCATTTTCATAATGTACTATACAGTATATGGTCTCCGCAAGTCAGCTCATGTTCACATGACTTGTGATCGTTGGCCACTGGTTCATCTACTTGGATAGGAAATGTTCTATCACTACAATCATAAATCAGCGCACAATAACGTATCCTAACCTTGGAAAAATTCATCATTGTATTGTAGACCATGGGCAATAGAGCAACCAAGGTGGGCGGTTTCATCTCCAACAGATATTGAACACAAACATACACTACGTGGACATAAGCACTAAAGATAATTACGGATCTTATTTGGTGTCCAGTACAATATTGTCATGTTTTCATCTTTCATTCATCAAAGGTTATGCAGGATTTAAATTTATCATTTGAATACATAGGATATACTAAAAGGAACACGAAGGAGCCTCTTTAATCTGATGGTGTTAATGCTGCCAACGAGAACATCACCGGAATGCTGTCTAGAACATGGCTTCAAAATCATATGGTTATTTCCATGAAAGTCATGAGAAAAATTACTTAAACGCCTACTCACTGCGCCTGCCGGTGCACTCATTGCACCGTTTCGTTGGGTCGACTTCTCACCTAATCAAATTTCACTAAGCGAGGACAATGAATGTTTTACAAAGTCAACCTAATCCACAGGTCATTATTACAATAGAGCAGGATCTTCGCAACTCTGCTTGGAGTAGGATTTGTCGGTACATTTACACTCGTTCATTGCGAATTTATTGATGAAAAGCTTGTTAAATATTTATATCGGATCCAATATAATTAAATGAGCACCCCGTCAGCGGCCGTACCACAGTACAGTTCATTCCTTCTCTAAGGTGATTGATACATGCTTTCTTCGGTGATACATGCCCATACATTACGAACTTGGTAATGAAAACCGTCGTCAGTTTTTAATTTAGGAGATATTGCTAATATCATTAAGCACGCTGTTTACGACATCATGCTTCATTTCGGCGCCCAACCTAACCTGCGTGCCGCAGCACCACCATCTGTCGCGCGTGCTGAACTGCGTCATCTTACGTTCAGTTAGGTTAGGTTAGGTGAGGTTCAGTTAGGTTCATACTTTTAGGTGCCCTGTTAATGTTTTCTTGCAGACAAAACATCAGGGACAAGTCACAGAAAACAATGAGCAACGAACTTGGATTGTACTTTAGGAATACCTCCTACATTTCAAGGCGCCTCCTAGATGAGGCACATTGTAGCCATGGCGCCACGCCAGTGGTCCAAAGTCGGCTGCAGTTTTGAATAGAATTCAACGGGACAAGTACGTTTTGCTGTTTAATTTCCCTTAGAACTGCTGTGATATTATTACTTGTTATAAAAAAAAACACGTACAAGAGGAAATTTTCAATACATGTGTTTACGGCTCATGGATTGTGAGTTTTCTGATTTATTCCCAATGAAATGAAGGAACGGCAGTCCTCATGTGGAACAGTACAGTATTTGCAAGGCAGTCTTCATGCTTACAATGTCATATTTTGAGGGGTTTTTCCGTTTGTTTGTTGACTCTTACCACCCTTTTGTGGTAACTGACAATTTTTAACGAACTCGTGTGTGGAAACGATACAAAAAATAATTGCATTAACACGTTGACAACGCATTGCGACATTTGCGTACCACTCGGTAAATTGCTCATTTGCGTACGGACATAAATGAACAACATTTTAATTATTTCATTACCTTTTTTCAAAATTAATTTTAGCGTACTAGATAAAATGTTATCGTGCAATTATGTTTCTCACACTATTTATAAAGGAAAAGAACGGATTTGAGTAGTACAGTCGGGTTTTTAATTCTGCTACTCACAAGCGTGTCAACCGCACAAGCGCGGTCAACGTGTTAAGTTGTGTCCCGTTAGGTAACTTTTACGTTCCAATTCTAAAATCAAAACCTCAACCCAGCAGATATTGCAAGAAATGCTTTAGTCCTTCGTTTTTCTTGTTTAATCTTATTGCACGAGTTAGAGTCAAGCTCTAATAAACACGATATGCTCTGATTTTCCATTGTAAAGGAAATTATTATAGGAAGCCGAATTTTTCACCCACTCTTTTGGAAGTAAAATCATCATTGTTAATTACCCGAAATTATCAAAGCCTGGTTAGCTCCGTCCGTGGGAAATCGACGATAGATTGGTGCTAACTTAATTTCGTCCCTCATATTCATCACAAAATCCTTAAATTTCGTATACCCTTGTGTGACGTCACAATTTCTGTGAGAAGGCCTAATGAAATAGGAGACCTTATTTCGCTCGTTGATTTGCTGCCAATAAAAATGACAGATACCTTTAAACTTAGTCGCTTAAGACAGTTTTCATTTCCAAATTCATAATGCGCAGGTGTAAAACTACTGAAATAAACACAAATCTAACATCATTCCGTAGGTGCACCACAAGTGTAATTCATCTTTCTGGATCTTATTTTCATTTTTTGAACGCATCTAAGGTTTTTGTAGGTTAATATCACAAAGGAAAATTAAATTTGTGTACGCCATGAAACGAAAACGTCTTCTCACCTCGTCTTCCGTACGTGGGTACTCATCAAGATTAGATGTTTTTTTAGATCACCTGAAAACTGACAATTTTTGAGGTTACGCCTGAAGGAGTGACACCTGACTTCTATACGTTTAAGAATTGGCCTCCTTCCCAAAGTTTTTTGTATTCTTTGAACATGATTACCAAAAAAATGAAGAAATGCTTCGTTGCTCACTAAATGTCATAGAAAGTAGTACAATAATTTGCGAAAGTAATTTATTTCTCAAAGGCATTATTATTGCCTTAGAGTACCGTGAAAATTATGAAGAATATAAGCACTTATTTGACTTATGAACCTTACCTCACCCGGCTTAATTGACCAAAAAGAAAACAGAATAATTTTAGTATACTTTGTAAAAGAAGTAATGCCATTATTTATACATAAAAAAGACGCCCCATTTCAGATCAATTAGCGAATAAGCCCCCAGAACCATTTAAGGTGCGCATCCACCAGATCAATTTTTGCCACGTCTTTACATAAACTGGACTACCCGTAAGTTATGCACCAAACATAATGGCAAACAGATTAGCTTCATTATCGTCAGCAGTCATGGTGTAAATTGATTAAGAGAATTTACCCAAAATTTACCCAAAGGAGAACAATATAACGGCATCAAATGTTGAAATTGAAGTTTAGCATTGAGAAATTATACAATGGACGCCTGTCAGCACGCCGCTACACCTGCATTTAGTGCAACATGCAGCAGCTGCCCGTGCGTGAGGACTGCAGCTGGCGAAAAGCCCGCCTCAGGCAACCGCATGGAATGGTAGGACGGCCAGGCGAGTTGAGGGCGTCAGTGGCACTGCAGCCGCGAGTGCAGAGGGTGTGTGATTGATAGGTCTAGTGTGCGGTGCAGGCTATTGGTCTGGCTTTCAGGCATTCAACGATTTTAAATGCGTTTCATGCAATCTGTGATCGGAGTCGATAACTTTTGTTGATACGGAAGAGCTATGTTTATACTGGAGTAAACGTTACTAGGGGACAATTGAGGTAATTTTCAAATGAAAATTGTTTTCGTCTGATTGACAAGAACCTACATATTTTCTGGCTGAGTATTTTAGTGTTTCGCTATAGTGGCGTCTTAGATATTGGAAATTCCAGTTTTTTCTTTGAAATGTGAAAATTGAAAATTGATACGCCGACAAATTGAACGGACATTCTATAATTTAGATAGAAACAGAACGAACAAAGTTAGCTTCTCGATATTGGTAGGAAGTGATTTAGCGAGTGATTGGAATGCTTTTCGTTATTCGGGCTTCGATCAATATCTACTTCTATGAAAATCAATCGCTCGAAACGGTATGTTAGATAGCGTGACATGTAAATAATCGAATATAGTCCTCTGTACACCGATACGAGTACAAAGATACCTACAGCCGGAATATGAAAGCAACCTGCCCGAACGGACGCAACTTTCTCCAATGCTTTTGATTTTTTCATCATTTGAGTGCGTAGTCGCTGTGTTGTAGGGATCGTGATGAAATCTAGGACGATTGTTTTTTTTGTGATCTCAGTACTCTCTTCGCCAGTTTTTGATAAAGGAGAAGTTGAGTTTTTATCTGCGATTGTTTATAAAGGAGATTTGAAAGTTCTAAAACTTCTTTTGGTGGGTATCAAATGATAAAAATTATTTGTTTTTCTTCACTCAACATTTCAGCTCGTCATAAAAAATTTCATTCAATTTCTGCTATTATAAGGAGAAACATACAGCATGCTTATTTAGGTTTATTTTGGAAGAATTCTTTATTTTCGTGGCTATCGACAGCTCGCCCGCGTTTTGTGCTGAGGAGCAAAGTGAAACAGGGGAAAGGAACTACCTCTTGCACTCAAATGAACATAGCAGTTTGAAAATGAAAACAAAATAGAGTAAATATTGAAATGAAAATTTAATTCAAAAATGAAATGATCCAAACTGCATCGTAGGATCTCGACGATTTTACTTTCATACATCACAAAACTGAATCCCGGATCGTGATATTTTCGGTAGGATTATTGCTTAACCATCGCCAGGATCAGCCTTCCACCGTCAGTAGGATTAACATTTAAGTGGGTAGAGTTAACATTGAATCGTCGATATGATTAACATTCAATCGTCAGCAGGACTAACATTAAATAATCGGTACGGTAAGTATTGTTAGTATTCCAGAGTGAACAGACAAGCACTCAATGGTTCACTGCGAATGGAAAGCGTCAACTAAGCTCATGAGTTAATATAAATAGCAACATGCTCTCTAATTCAGACTTCCCGTAGACGAAGACCGTTCCTTCCCAAATGTTCTTATAACGTATCACCGAATTTTTTTTTGTCGGCTGTGTTTTTAACGCCCATTGAAACTCAGAGGGAACTAACGAAGAGAAAGCATTTCCATGTTTTTTTCTCAATTTTTGCCCAACCTTTGACATGGTCATTAAAATCCCGATAAAGCAACGCCATCCAACTAAGGACCCTCATGTTCTAAATTGTTTACACCCAGTTGTGTAGTACGTTTTACGTATAAACTTCATTGAAAATAGACTCTTTTCTTCTCCCTCTCCTTTCTCCTCGCGAGCGAGACATCACAAGTCCGGACAACGGCCGGTAAGTGGCTTGGTTCCGCTAAGCGACGATATCTTTCTTGCTAACTGTGCCGTCACATTATCTTCGCGCTTGGATCTCATTGTTACGTGCGATCTTGATTCTTTATTTTCCTTTTGAAATAAACGGGCTTGAAAGCATGTTTAGTGTTCCTGAGAGACGCGAGTATTTTGTAACATCACCTGTCCTCAGCCTTGTATTTCCAAACCTCGAGTTGAACATTATGTCTTACTTGAACTTCAGCTTTCCTGTTAGAAATTAATTTCCGTTACTACCAGTTGATCATATGTTGAGTCGAGCATAGTGTTAGTTAAAAACCCCCTCAGGAGGAATGAGATATACAATAGGCTCAGTTCAGTTAGGTTTGCCTGTGCAGACTGGCCCCCAAGGGACACTATTAGGTTACTTCTGCTCCACGTAAGCCTTTGAGACTTCAGTTTTTTGGGCCTACTTCACTTCTTTCAGTTTTGGTACCATAACGAAGACGAGTTTGTCTGCTTAAAGTGATTATGCGTAAGTGAGCCAGACTACAGATTTCAGGAACTCCATATTATTCGCCAGTTCAGAGCGGGTTGCACTCAACTCAGCGTAATGGCGTGGAAAAGAAAATTACGAAAAAAACTTTTTACCGAATAATGAAAGTGGAAATGATTTTCAGCCTTATTGAATGCGGGACACTTAATTCACTAAAATCTGGATAAGGTTGAAGTCGGTTGTTAAAATTTGCGAAAGCAATTTCAAGTTATTCCAATAAATTTTCACAGAAACGTAAAATTAGCTCTGACTGAATAAATCGTCGTTGCTTTTAACGTGCGCACACTGTGTAGCATAATACGAAGTCACTGCTCTTCTATAATCATAATACTTCGCCAACTTCATTGAAAGGAACCCGACTGACGTCATAAACATATCCAGCAGTGCTAAATGTTTCAAGGAAATTAGTAAAATGTTGGCGATTATTATGACGTGTAACGAACGCTGGTTAATCAGGCCCTTAAAAAATTGAAATTTGTTACTGCAACACTAAATCTATAACTGTATGAGATAAGCTATGTCTCTTGGCGAGGCATATTCATTTAGGTAAGACATCAGAGACAAGGTCGAATGAGTTTTTGCAAGTAAAGGTAAAATAAATACTTAATCTAAGACGTCCTCCATCTATTCCGACTGACTCACTATTGTTCTTCAATTTTTCCTACTTGCTTTGGAAAATCTCTCACGATCGTTCTAATTCTATGTGACATGGAAAACGAAGAGCTAGGAAGGAGATTTTGTCGGAATAAATTTCTCCTCGCATCATATCGTCTTATCTCTGTCCGGTCTTATTTGAGGAATGATGATGATTTTCCTTCAGTGATCTTCGATAATGGCTCCCATTGAAAAAATGGAGACATTTGCTATGTGTATTCTGAAACTTCTGATCTATCATCGGATGTCGGAATTGTTTCTCGGCGTGATGATTTAGACAGTGTGGGCATACTTCTCAGCTTGCCGGAAAATTATTGCTTTGAAAATGGAAAACGCATAAAACCCTCTGAAGATGCTGCTGGTAAAACCAACTGCAATTTTATGAAAGAAATTTTATATTCCAAATGCAATTACGAGTATTTGTTCATTAAACGCATGATTTGCACTGTCGAGTTTCTTTCATTGGAGCCCTCAAAATGAGTCAAATGCCAGCAAGCACTCAGATGTGGTTGCTTAAGGAAGCCTTACTCAAGCATCTAATTGATCTTATTTGAACCAAAAACTTGTAATTTCAGCGAGAAGAGATATTCAGGAGCTGAATTCCTGCGATGGCTAAGTAAAATTTCAATGAAGCAATATTGATCCAATTAAATAAAAGCTTGTCTGTGTCTAACAAGTGTCTTTATTGCAAGCCATCACGTGCTGGAGAACCACAGTTGCAACGATAAGAGCCTCTAGCAACTCTTCTTTTAATGATGGACCCTCTCCAGCCAGCACAAATCGCGCACGTCTTAAGCAAGCATTCACTGACTGTCAACAAGGTGGAAGAAGGCACCGAGCAGGCAGTGGACACTGACACCTCACATGCTGCCGCATCAGAGCACCTTAAGATTGCGTTCGTTACGTCCAGGAGTAGAATCCTAGCTTGCGCGAAAAGGAGTGAGCTAATGAACATTTGACCAAACTAAGATCTACCCTGTTCTTGAGACTTAGGGATCTCTTAAAGCCTCATAGAAAAAAAAATTGACGAGAGTTCAAACCTTTCATGGGAAAAATAGGAACGTTACAAAAATCAACCAAAGCCAATAGTGACTGGAATTGATGTTGATTTCGATTTTACAAATCTGAACGAATTGGTCGGAAAATCAACTGATTTGATATAAAATTAACTTACTGCCTTTACTCTTATTTTACGTGCTTTTAGTTTCAATTGCGTCCTAATGACACAATGTCATTTTCCGTAAATGAATTTTCGAACTTCTTAGATGATGTTTGCCGCACATTCATTTTCTGGTGCAGGAAAATGAATTTGTTTACAACAACGCAATACTATTTAACTTCGATGATTTGTCCATATTGGTTTTATCATCGGAAGTGTGTACTAAATTTTAACCAGTTTCAAATTTTTCTTGATACCAAAAATTATCTTTTAAGCGTTATAGTTCGGGCTTCGACTCGGATGCCTTAAGTTCCGATATAATGTTTGACATTGCTGTGTGCATAAAGTTTTGTGTGTGTCGCTGTATCTGGGGCGGTGGTGTTGGAGCTTATGTCCATAACAGGTTCAGCGCGAAGTTGACTAAATATATCACTTGGTAAGAAAAGACAAGAAACTTCGTACCTTGGTTCAGAAATGACCTGCTTCTGAATTAATTGTGTTCTGTATTAACAAATCTCAATAGTACTCTTTTTTCCGATATTAATGAACTTTTTTGATGATGTTCTTTTAGCCGCACAACCTATTTTAAAGGTTAGCCTATGTGGTGGTTTTGATACGTTCGTTGTTCATCTATCTCATTTATTTAGGCTCGATGAGGGATTTTTAAAATAAAGTTATGGGCAGGATTTTGCTGCACTTGTTACCAAGACGACCCTAACTATAAGTGCACTGTGGGAATAAATTAAACGTTTATAGATCATACGTGTTGCAAGTTCTGTTGAGTAATTGTGCCACAACAGATCTCCGTCTTGTTTACTGATCATTTGCAAGTGCCCGCACTCCCACCTGGGGACGTGAAACACGAATCATTAGTGATGAAAAATTTCGCTCAATAATGATTAATTTAACGAACATTTTTTATATCATGATTTTCCTTTACCTCGATTCTATCACGAGTTTATGTGATATTATGTAATTTGTATGACGAATGACATTGATGTGCTTTTTTCATGCGCTCATAGTTTGTAGCTAATGACCTTAGAACTCACATTATTTATTTCATGTTTAGCAACGAAACATATTGCATTTTAGGTACGATTTTACTCGCGCATTACGCGTCAAATGGTTGTCTATTCATTCGGAATATGTCTCAGAATTGAATTTTATTTTTTGGTTCCTTTTCTGGGAACTCAAGCAATCATGATGATATATATCACCCTCGAGATATGATAGATCATGATGATATATCATCCTCGAGATATGATGAATCATGATGATATATCATCCTCGAGGTATGATATGTCATCATGTCGGAGTGGAATTTCGACAATGATGATATATCATCCTCGAGGTATGATGAATCATGATGATATATCATTCTCGAGATATGATGGATCATGATGATATATCATCCTCGAGATATGATGGATCATGATGATATATCATCCTCGAGATATGATGGACCATGATGATATATCATCCTCGAGATATGATGGATCATGATGATATATCATTCTCGAAATATGATGGATCATGATGATATATCATCCTCGAGATATGATGGACCATGATGATATATCATCCTCGAGGTATGATGGATCATGATGATATATCATCCTCGAGATATATCATCAAAGAATAAACATTCTAGTTAGCTCAAAAGCAAAGTTTTTACATATAAATAGAGTTTGTATAACTAGGAGAATATGCATTGAATATTCGAGATCGACTCGAAAATGGATCATTTACAGCATGACAGGTTTATTTCAATGATTCCTCTGATAATGCATCAGAAAATTATTCGCAACGGATGAGCTGACCAAGCAAATTTATTATAATGAGCACGCTTCATAGCATTGAAGGTGTTGATAAAATGTTAGATAGGAATTTAAAAAAAAAGGATATAAATACACTATAGATACTAAAGATTGTTTCTGGAAGACCCGACGTAGTTTTCTGAACTCTGAGTTCAATTTATGAATTGATGCGCGAATTTTTAATCAACTTCGATTGAAACGACGTTTGAAGATTTCCCTCGCGAATTTGATGAATACGCAAACTCACATTTAGAAGCACTTTTTAGTTCAGTGATAAGGGCATTGGGAAATTTTTACCTGCGCAGCGCGAAATCAAGAATTTTGGATTGCATTAGAATGACGACATTCAGGAAGTTCTACAAACTCCGGGCTGATATCTCAATGCCTGTCTGGAGTGCCACCCACCGCTCATTTCCTCAGATGTTCAGTGCAGGCAAGGGGTAATTCTGAGGTTCTCACGCCACAGCCCCGCTGGCTGACGTATACATACCTCAACATATTCACCGTGTTTCCGAGGTTGTTAACGGTTGGTTTAGTTAGGTTGTACGTAGTAGAATAGTGAAATCTACTTTACTGCACAAATACATTTTTATCCTTCCTAAGAAATATGAAAATGCAATTGGGTGAAAACATTTCCCCTCGAATGATAGCAGATTTTTGTTTTTAAAATTGCGAAACAAATAAACTATCATTCATTTATATTGATACGTGAATGAGCAATTTACCGTATGTTACACACACATGGTCCAATAGGCGGGGTACATGTTAAAGATGCACCTGCTGTGCATTAGATCGGATTCTTGCCTATATTGTACAAATCGTTACTTATGTGCTTCTATAACAAGAACATATGTCTTAATCAGTAATAAGTAAAATTCTATAGCGAGGGTATGGCGGATTATCAATTAATTTTAGAATAAGGGAGGCCCCCTTGATCTTAGACTCTCGTTTAGAGAGAGGAGGACGAGGGTATGAAGGTCAGTCCACACTATCGATCGTTCGGCCGAATCCTGTGTTTTTCGGCAGTCCGCGAACTCGAACAAAGATGGAAAACTTCCGGATTTGTGTTCGTGTTTTCGAAACTGTTAGAGAACTCCGAACACAAGCTTTCGTAGAAACAGCGAACACTCGCATCTGTATGTATTGTGAATGGTGATTTTGCTCATGAATTGCTTGATTTCTACGTCTTTTTTCCTATTTTATCGATTTAATTATTTTCTCGCAAATACGGTAAATTGAAGGACTGCATGGATATTGCATTTACCGAAATTAACTACATAACGTGTACAGTATTTATTCAGTAATGACATAATATGTCAATAGGCTTAGATTCAATTGATGTTAATTTAATTTTTGAAAAAACTAACTGCTAGTGTACTGAAGCTTAATACACATAAAACGTAGTCTGAACACGATTAAAAAAAGTTTGTGTTTTGTTCTCGTTTTGGTGTGTTTGTATTGAAGAAAAGTTGAATAGTGTAGATGGACCTTAACACGCTTGCAGGTGTTTTTTTTTCTGAACACATAAAGGTGTGCTCTTTATGGAACGCCTTTGAAATAATCCTCAACGATTACTTCTTACAGCTCGCTTGTCGTTGGGCAGTCGTGTGATTTCCATTTGAACATACATCTACGAGCGACGATCGTTGCATTCAATTAATTTGTGCTGTTATCCTTGAGGATTTCTCGTGGAAATTTCTGTAAAGTTCAATGAACATTTCAATATCGTATTGATCAATCGGGTCGGCAATGGTAACTTTAATTTCAACTCTTCATGAAGGATGATATTCGACGATTGTTTTTCTGTTTGATTCTACTGTAGGAAAAAGCAGGAGCCACGTTGGCTATGGCTCTTGATAATGAATTTGTGATGAGTAAAGCCCGGACTTTTGCCATAAATGCCTATAATGCCTAAAGCGCCATAAGTGCATATAATGCCATAAATGCCTTCATAGCGCCATAAATGCCTTCATAGCGCCATAAATGCCTTCATAATGCCATAAACGCCTACTTATGCTGCCTATGTTAGAGATATTATTTCAAGAGCACT
>JACJUY010004638.1:0-26029 GCA_014220935.1 Platorchestia sp. MABIK | reverse complement strand
TGAGTTTGCCCCCGCAACCGATTATCACGAAATGGGGAGCGTGGTTATCAGCTGCTCTCTAGTATTCTTCCAACTTCGAAGCTCTAAAAGACGTCTTCAACACATAGGATAGTGAAGACGCTGCCTCCATACGCATTGTACAGGAATAATTATTGATGTGTAATTCTAGTTTGCAGAACGATCTCTCCTTCATTGAAGCACATTTTCAAGCGCTACCGTAAACCATGCAAGCACTAGAGAAAAGGAATATTCCGCTTCATAATGCTTTATATTTGGTTGATAGCACTATAGAAAAATTGAAGAGCACTCCCGGAGAAAAAGGCAAATACATAACTGAAAGGTACCATAATTTGTTTGATTCTAATGTTGGCCTAGGATAGATGAAAGATATTGAACAGGTTCTTAACGGAACAAATGTTCAATTTGCGTTGATGTAGAGATGTAGATGTAGTTTGCGTTGATGTAGAGCTCACCGAGAGATGTAGCATGTTTCAAGTACGCCCTGTTACATCTGTCGAAGTTGATTAAAAGGTCATTCTCAAAACTTAAGCAAATACTCTCTGATCGACGGTTAAGTTTGACCTGTAGAAACATTAAGAAGCTTATTGTCACAGCTTGTAACAGTGAATTGACTGACGAATAACAATGTGTTGTAAAAGGTTTTGGTTGTACCTATTGACAATGTTTCGCTATTTTCACTGCTGTTGAAGTTGAAGCTTTGTTACACGTTACTATAAAGTTCATTCCATGTTATAAAATATTTCCATTTCATTTGTATGATGATTTTCAATTATTAAAAATATTTTCTCGTGAACATTGCAGTAAATACAATAACTTTAATTCGTTTGATGGTTTTCATTTCATACTTTAAAGCACATTTTTACGATAGTGCAGGACCGGTTGATTATCAAGGAAAGCATGAATTGTTCAATTCCAAAATGCCCGCATTGGATGTCTCAAATGCCTACGAAACTGCCATAAATGCCCATGGATAGTGCCATAAATGCCTACGTAGCTGCCATAAATGCCTACGAATACTGCTATAAATGCCTATGGTTAAGTGCCATAGGTGCCTATGTTTTAGTGCCATAAATGCCTTTTTATAAATGCCTAAACGTCCGGGCTCTAGTGATGAGGAAGAAACATTAAGTTTTGAGGTCATTTCGTATCAGAGTAAGAGTTCGTCGCTCATATGCTACAAATCGAACTGTATAAAGCGCGCGACTCAAGATATGCAAAAAATGGATGTATTGTTGTAGCAGCATTAACAAATTCCTGTTGAATCATTGTAATTACTTTAATATCGAAAATACAAGAATTTACACTGAACATTCTTAAAAACGACGTAGAACTTTTGGGAACGGATTGTGTCTATGAATATAGTACCTATTGCTGAGAAAATAAATGAAGGCCTTGGTCTCGTTTATATTTTTTCTAGATGCACTGGTTTTCGTTTCTAGTTGAGAGCAAACTGATTATGAACTAAACTGATCATTATGGAGTACTGATGTGAACGTTGAAACACCGATGGGATACGAGCTAGTATATTTTGTTTGAAGTTGTCGATGCTATCGACAGTATTGTTTCATATTTTTAACTTTCTTTGGCGGATAGAATTTACTAGTATGAATTCCAATCTTCAAGGCAGGCGAACGTAATTTTCGTGAGGCCGACGAATTTTTTATCAAAATTTTCGATTATAACTACAAATCAGATCCGCTTCGTGAATATAGTAACACAACTATGGCTAAATTGTATCTTTTGAAAACTTATTTCTAACTTGTCATTCGAAGAGGTTTACGCCTTGTCTTTTTCTAAATTAAGAATGACACTGCACTGGGCTGGTTGAATTTTTTTTTTATGAATAAGCATTAGGAACACGACATGAGAATTCCTTTCCTCGATCTTTAATGGGGAGCGGTTCGGGTCAACTTCAGGATGATTGGTTTTCAGTTTATAAACTAATTTTATAGAGAATTTTCTTGCGCATCCAACAATATAACTGGCTCTCAAGTACGTCCATTGGTTCGTCTCCTAGACGGGGTAGAGGACGCGCACTAGCGTGGCCTTTGGGCTCGTCAATGGATGGGTGACCTCCCCCTTCCCCCCTTATTACGAGTCAGTTTTGAGTGTTCCTCAATGGGAATAACAAGAAAGTTCATTCATGGCCTTACTTGAAATACTTTCGTACTCAAACGAAACATTCTACTACTCAGTGATAAATAATGATAGTGTAACCGAGTGTTTGTGTTGAGTCCGGCTGCTGAGTCATCAGCTTATTAGCTTGCTGTGTAAACTTATAATCGCGTCCCGGAGATTTGAAGCTACAGGAATAGCAAATACATCAATCGAAAGGGGTTAAAACGAGCCGAAAAGCAAAAGACTCGATTTAAAAAATTAGTTTGTAATGAAGAAAAAAATTTGTATAAAAAAAATCATTGTTCTGAAACTTGCATTTATTGACTTTTGATATGGACCTTTCCTCACAGTTTTGAAGGTATAGGAATTGCAAATATATCAATCGATATAACTCAAATAGAGCTACAACAGAAGTGGAGTTTATTTTAAAAGAAGACTCAGTTCAAAAATTACGAAAAAAAGAAAGAACAAATTTTAGAAAAATGGCTCTCCTGTAACTCACCTTTTTGACCTTTGAAATGATTCTTTTCCCACAGTTTTGAAGGTACAGTAATGGCAAACATATCAATCATTAGCGATTAAAAAGATCTAGAGATCCGGTGCAAGATATTTTTCAATTTCAATTTATGTTGAAGTTTATAAGCAAAATAATTCGAAAATGCGAAAAAAGTAGTCAATTTTGGGAGAAAAATTCTTAAAGTTTAAAAAAATCAAATTATCGAAAAACTTTTGCACCGGATCTCTACACAAGACAATTAGCTATCTAGAAAACATTTTTCCAGTTCTGTAAGTTCAAAATTGTAGGAGAAGAATCATTTTCCGCAACACCTATTTTTTCATGTTTTTTGAAATCTTATTTTTGTAAATTTACGAAAAAATCATACGAAAAAAAATAGTTCTAGCATCTGACACCTATGGCAAATATTTCAGAAAAATCATCAAGAACTTACAGACTTTTTTTTTACCCCGAACCGTCCCCTTAAACCCTTAACTCTTGATGAGGCAAAAATTTTTGTTTTTGAATCGTTTCAAGTATATGTTGAGCATTATTTCTATTGCTGTGCCTCAAGATTTTTGTAGGGCTTCATTCTTTTTGATACTTTGGTAAACGACACCTAAAATTCTGCTGAGAACTGGAAATGATTTTTACTGATGATGTCACATCTTACATCATCATGGGATCATACGTTGAAACATGCATCGACATTTCCGTGTCCGACTCCCTGTCCGTTTCGTTTCGGACAAATGGGCTTACCGTCCACGTTTGCATAACTAAGCTCATGCTCGTGGCAGCGAGAACTGTGCATGTTGTGAAGGAAGTAACTTTTAACAGAAGTGCCTTTGAGTGAGTCGATCATTTGGCTGTAATGCTTGACGATAGGTTAATTGCTACAAAACAAATGCATAGGTTCTGTCCTATAGAGGCCTGCGGAAGGCATGTTGTGTGCTACCTGCTCTATCGAATCTTTTCCCTTCATGTCTTAAGTACTTTTTCATGTCTTCTCCGACGCAAAATGAACTACTTCTGCTGTAATCCGATGAGTTGTTTATGTCGGCAGGAAAAAGAAACTAGCGATTTATTAAGTTAATTAATACATTTTTTTAAAGGTTGCTTAGAGTCAAGTTTAATGTCAACTTGAACACTTACTTATAATATAAACAAGCCAGAGAACTAAAGCTGGGAGAAACGTACGTCACCGGCTCAAATTCATTGACAGAGCCCTTTTTTCATTGTGAAGCTTTCCAATTAAATGTTGCTTCCAAATATCCAAGTCATGGATATGAAATTTGCCTTGATTTTTTAAACTGCCGTCGTGTGAGATTCGAAATTAAAAATGTTGCGCTGTTTTCCTATGTGTTAAAATCTTTAATCAGGTACAGCGTCCTTCAAGAAGATTCGTCAAGTTTTGCTATGGAATGGAAATTGAGAGAGTATTCTCCCATTTGTTACCAAAGCAAGCGAACACTGCCTACGCTTTCTAATTTGCACTTTCTAACGGTTAAAAATATTAAGTTTTTGTCTTGTTTCACTCGAGAATTTCAAACATGAACTTTTCGAAACTAAGGGCCGCTACAATTAATTTTTTCCTACGTTTTTGTCACTCTGGCATCGTTTTGTGGGAAAGAATTTGGAAATAAGAATCGACCTGTATAACAAAATATTGTTGCTGCTCGCAACTACTTCTACCCTAGGAATTTGATGCCAGTTAGACGAATTTTTAAGGAATGATGTTGTCTTAGCGGTAGAACAGGGAAAAGAAATTTTTATGAAGTCAAATTGGCAACACTACGTTCAGTTTTATCAAATTTCATTAGAGAAAACGCAAAACTCTGAGTAGCCTGGCCTTCGACTTGAAGAAAACTTCTGCTGCGAGCTGGACCGCTACGACAACGTAGATTGTTTGAGCATCTGAGCGCAGGTTTCCAGAACATGCGCAGCAGAGCTAAGGAGGCGTTGAAGGGGCTTGGGTTTCGCTGTAATTTAGAGATTAAATGTTCCTCGGGGACATGTAAGGCTCCTGAGCTACATTCAGGGAGGAGTGCTGATAGTGTCTATCCTCATCAGGGTATTTTCGGGAACTGGTGCTCGTCAGTGTTCACCCCAGCTACCCTCCACAGGATCAGCAACACTTGTTGCAAGAGTTTCTTGTTAGTTGAGATAGTTACTTCTATGTGTCTGATTTGTTTATTTATCTGCTTCTCTCTTACGGGAGACCGGCGCATCGTCCACCAGCCTCCTGGACGAGTGCTTCCGTCTTTTATTCTTTATACTCACTTTGCTCATTCGCCTCATCGCGATGCTGACGCTTCCTTTTTCTTTTGGCATCGCAGCAAGTTGTGCAACAATGACACCTAAATTTCGCGCCTTTCAGGTAATCCTTCAATTAAAGTTTCACTACGATTCTTTGCGAAAATCTTTTAACTGAAAAAAAGAGGTTAACCCTCAAATTTGGTAATAATAATAATGACGATTGTGATCAATTTCAGATAATAAAATTATTAATTTACACGTAGTCGCAAGAGAGTTAAGCTCAAGTCAAAATTAATGATCAAACTAGGGTTTCGATGTAATAAAATTAACTTACTGCATGAAAACTAACTATGACGTTACAGGGACGAAGGACAGAGTGACGACGCATACAATGATGTTTACTCATACTTAGCAGGAGCAGTTTATGGAAAACATTCTTTATTGACACTTCAGTCGCCGTTATCATCACCAGTAAATATAGAGAGGCACTGAGCAATGGTTTGTTTAGATTTTATAGTACTTGGTAAGTAGTTACTATGAATCTTTGTTCTGATCCTTCAAGAAATTCATCTGATAAAAGCAAGCATTCAACATCATAGCTGAAAAATTTTTTGGAAACGTCGCTGTCTGCCTAAAAATTTTTAAACACAAAACCAGGGTGACCAATATAGACGTGTGGTGTAATTTCACCAGTAAAAAAGAGGTTTTTAATGGGGAGGAAATTTATATATAAAATATACATTGTATTTGGTATGTCAGTTTTTAGTGTGCTTTCATTTGTTCCTTCTACTTTATCGCTCTGAACAATGGAGATAAATGGCGGTGACTACACCTTTTTCACTTCAAATTAATCCAAGTCAAGTTTAAATTAATCCAACCCTAAGTTGAGTTAAGAATTGACATAGTCACTCGTTAATTTGAACGTTTTTGTGTTAAATATGTAGCTATTGGATGTGATGAGCAAGAAAAACGTTTTTCCTTTCAGCAAGGAATACGTGAAATCTACATATCGTCCAATGGTAATCTTTTGTAGTTGCATGCATATATGACTGTGATAAAGTGGAATTTCACGCAAATAAATCTCTATATCAGTGTAAATAAATCCTCGATACCACTATGTGTATGTGTATGTGTAACATAAAACTGCCGTTGAACATAAATATTTGAATGGATGCAAACTGCCATTAGTTTAGAACTGTAAGACAACTATAATGTGTAGTATAATACGATATTTTTATAGTTGTCTTCTATCTGTTACTCCGCTCAAAGATCTGAATCACACTCTGCCTCCTGATGATGGATACTTACCACATTTTACGACAGCTTGTTTTTATATTGCTGAAATTTCATGTATTCCTCGCTGAAAGGAAGAACGTTTTTCTTGCTCATCACATCCAATAGGTACATATTTAACAGAGAAAAGTTCAAATTAACAAGTGATTATGTCAATTTTTAAGTCAACTTAGGGTTGGATTAATTTGAATTTGACTTGGATTAATTTGAACTTGACTTGAATTAATTTGAACTTGACTTGGATTAAATTGAAATGAAAAAGGTGCAGTGCGCTAGCTGTTTACTGTTAGGCAGAAACATGTTGATATGACTCGTAAGTAGGTTCTAAAACCAAGACGATGCTCACGCAATACCTTCAAATGTCGACCAGCGCGCTAGCAACACTAGGATGGCTTGGGCTGAGGCCCACACAATATTTTTTCCCCGACCACCGCGGTAAAATGATGCAAGAGGAACAAGGAGTTTTGGAGTTTCAAAATTTGTAATCTGTTAGAAAACAATAATGGAATTCATATAACTAAATGATAAACATTTATTTCATATTTTATAATTTATTTCTGGTCACCACACACACGTGTTTTGTGTTTATGAATGGTGCTGAATGAATTTATTTGGAAAACTGTTGAAGGATGGAGAGACGGATGGATTTTGGTCTCATATTTTCATCAAATCATCTTCAAGAGCACATCACTTGATCATCACTTGATCAAAGGAAATGATTGGCCGATAAGTGTAAGTTTAAGAATAACATGTTTCAAAAATGCCTCTTCAGTATTTCTGTCGCCAGATTCTGGTATTTTGACCAGTGAGAAATTCATCTTGGGCTAGTTTTCAAAATATCTGCTACCGGTCAGACATATCAGAATAATTTACGTTCCTTTTGCGTTGAAGTTAAATTCCTCATAAACTTAGAAAAAATCGAGCCAACGTGAGCTAAGAAGTCATTCAAAACGTCTGTATGTACACCAATCGCCACTCAGAGCGCGGCTATTTGTCGAAAAATTTTAATGGCTGTGATAAAATTTTCATTAAAATAAGATCATAATAATAATTATTAGAAACAAATGCCAAAATTGAGATGAAGAAATCATCTTAAGAAAACTTTTCGTGAAAATAGAAGTCATTGAGCTAAATTTATTCTCGGGCTACAGATAGCTGGGAGCAATGAACGGGGAAAGTTGCAAGATGTCGCATGTCAATGATTTTTTGGATGCTGAAAATTAAAGCATTATTATAAAAATTGCACATTGACCCGAGTACCTCATGATAAATGCATTATAACTCATCTTATTCGTTTCGAACAAGTAAAAACTACATGCATAAAATCTTTGGATGATTCTCTCCTCCATGTGCATTTTTACACAATGATTTCACGTTTTTATTATCAGCCGATAAACGTACCTCAAGTTGAGGAACGTACGTGGTTGCTTCATTCCGTTCAAAAATTACGTGAAATCGTAGTCTATAACACGTCGGAGCCTTGACATCGCCGAGTCGATTTATAATTGCTCTCGATGATGGTGTCCTTAGTGTGATTTTGAAGATTGGCAACGCTACGTTTTGCTTATTTCTAAAGTGAGTCGTGCTACAGAGGAGGGAAAGATGTGGCGTACCTAGGATGCGACAGGCAATACAGGGCAGGGGCTAGCTGTGGACGTCACTAGTGGATAGTGCCACAACAGGTTTGGTTTGTGATATTTGTTGCCTTGTAGACCCCTTGAACCGTTTATTCTAAGAAAAAACTACTCACATACTCATTGGTTTTCGTAATATTACCGTATTATTACGATACCATCAGCTGTGCTACAGGGTGATCAAACATGAGTGACAATTTTGAATAGTACAAAATCTGGTGAACTAAACAAAAACTAACATCACCAATGTTTTACCAGCTCTCCTAGGGAGGTTTTATTATTCAGTAGATGTGATAACGGATGCATGGAATATGTTGCTGTCTTTGTGTCATTTAATACAACTCGACTGTGAAAATGGCAGCCCCTGCACACCAGAAGTTCAGCTTCAGGAAAGATTCTCCCTTCTCTGCCGAAGAATTCAAGTTCATCATTCTGAAGTATGGAGAAGTCAAGTGCACTGCAGCAGTGAAGAGGGTTTTTGAAACAAAGTTCTACCCGAAAAATCCTCGTAAGGTTCCAAACCAAAAGGCATTTTAGCGAGTCGTCGACAGGTTCCTCGTGGCATTTCCGCAAATTCACCTCATCCAACCAAAAATTATTTAGTTGGAATATTGTTACCCAATTTATAGGAAATTTAGAAGCGAAAAAAATTCCAAGAAAGTTAATCATGTTCATAACGGAACCGTTTCGAAATCCAGCTCCTTCATTGGTTCACTATGAAATCATTCCATCTCTGAAATAAATGCTTAAACAATCATGAATAAGAAGCACTAAAAATGTATGTGACGAAGAAAGAATTTGGGCAGGTTGTCAGGGCCAAGGTTGGGAAAGATCCCTAAGAATTCTGATTGTGGGGATGCGCAACCTCGTCTCGCGACTGAACGAAATCCTCGGGTAATGACACACAACTCAACATTTAATTTATTGGCAACAGAAAAAAAAACTTAACTAAAATTAATTATGAAGGTAAAGAAGCGGCTGTTGCAGAGGTGGGGAAGACAAATGCAGGAGAATGGCAATTGCAAGGCGGGCGAGGCAACATGAAGTTCAGAAAGTGACGAGGTAGCGGCATGATAGCAGGGATATCTAAAGTAAGTTAAAGAAGGCTCAAGCGTAACTCCACCGGGGCAAGGAGGACGTCCAGCCTGCGTGTACACCATCAATGAAGCCTTGCTAACGAGACTCTTTTGACAACTTAGGGGAAAAGAGAGAGAGAGAGAGGAAATTCAAAAGCGGGCACGATCCGCTAATAAAACTATCAGAAACACAGGGATATCAGAAACACAGGGCTATCAGAAACAAAGGGCTATCAGAAACACAGGGCCATCAGAAACACAGGGCTATCAGAAACACAGAGCCATCAGAAACACAGGGCTATCAGAAACACAGGATGTTTTCTGTGTTTCTGATAGCCCTGTGTTTCTGACCCTATCAAACGTCTAATTAGCTAGTTCTCTAGGGTTCTAGGGTGGGGCACTGCAAAGAACAAGCTAAGGGCTAAGATTATATGAACTATACATAACAGCAATGAGGGAGCCTGGAGAAGACTCTATCCCTGCTCACAGCGAGTGAGATGACTGACATCTATTCGAAAACCGTATTGTCTTTACCTTTCAAGCGCGGGGTTTAAGAAGACCGGACGCAGGAGAAGTATTGTCTCCCCTTCACAGGTTAATAAATAGGTTTCTATTGACTTTTGGACTATTGGTTCATGTTATTCAAGTTGAGTTTTCACTTAGAAACATGTACGTATTCTAGAAGCTTAAGGTCATTCAAATTTAATTAAGCAACATATAAATTTCTGGAACTGAGAGTGGATACAAAAACAATGTATGTTACAGCATGATTGTGTACTATTGAATGAGATGTATGTATGAGAGAGATAGTGGTGAATGAGATGGGCGATGAATGGCAAAACTTATCCTCGTTTTATTATGTTTATTTATATTTTCAATAACAATTATAATTTAGTGGTTCATGTAAATTTGGAAATCACGCCAAAATCAATACTTTCTTCAGATAATCACGTGAATGCAGTATTCGATAATCGACTTCAGTTCTAAAATAATCAAAGTCCTAAACCTGGCACTGCTTTGACGAATCGCAATCATACATCTAATCCCACTCATATTCATTCATATTGCTATTACGTTGGCAATTGCTATCATTTCGGTTACCGATTTCATATTTAGATAATAGACGTCATTTCTGCTCACTATTACCGATGCTCAAGCTTCCCTGGAAGAAACATTTAGTGAAAAAAGTACTTTAGTGAAAAGTAAGTAGAAAAGTTTAGTGAAAAGTAGAAGTACAAATACTGCTGCAACAAAGAAAATTGAACGTTGTGTCCAGAACAACTAATCTTTTTTTTCTTTTACTCTCAGTGACATATTCAGTTTTTACGCGGCCTTCTTTCTCACTTTTTCAATCGATGTTCGAAGTCACGAGAGAGAACGGTGTTGTTCGAATGGAGTGCTAGTCGTCATTAGGCCGAACAGTAATGGGACGTACGCGACGACTGGTGTAAACATTACAGTAGAAAATGTAAAATGAAAAAATACTCAATTATACGCCTAGCTCTATCATTTTCTCTGAACCTAAAAAATTTTTTGACAGCTTTTTGAAAATTGTTCTGGAAAATTCAAGAGTTACGTCTTTGAAGGTGGTGTGGAATGTAGTTCCTCCATAGCGTCACAAAAATTACGAACCAGGATACTAGCTAATTCTTTAACTAAACAAGGAACGTTAATTTCACTAAGCCAGAATACCCAACACAGAAATGAGTACATTCATTCTCTAACCTTGAAAATTTTTATTAGCTTTGGGTTTGAACGAAGATGTATCGGTCAACTAACGAGTTGTAGCGTTCTTATCGCTATTGTGGTAGAAATCAACAACTAGATTGGAATAAGCGGCAGAAGGAAATAAGAGCTGGCGTAGCAACATGGCATTGCCATGAGCTGGCCCTGCAGAGCTGGCTCCCAGGACAGCCTGGCATGGCAACCAAACAGCCGCCGCCTCGCGCTGAAGGCTCCCAGTGCCACAGCCTCAGCGCTGGTGCGGCATCTTGCTGCCGGCATGCACCAGATCTCGTGGCTGCGGTCACCTCTGCAGCTCCCATGCAGCAATGCTGCCCACCAGCCAAAAACCAAACGTGAACATAGTATTCGATAATCGACTTCGGTATGGAAATAATCAAAGTTTTGAACGCAGTAAATTTAGCTGCGACCGAACATTACAATGAAATTTCGTAGTGGAAAAATTTCCAACTTTTTCGCTCACATCGCGTAACAGATATTTATTTAGCTTACAAACGAGTTTTTTCGGTATTTCCTAGTCTCATCTAGAGTAGTCAAAAATAATTATTCGTTCGATTTAAAGTACTCGACACTTTTATCTTCATTTTCAAACTATTGACTGGAATGAATTACTCCAAAGGGTAGGATTAAATATGTTGAAATATTCTCATCTAAAGTAAATTCATTTTAGTTACCCGGATAATTGTTTACAAAAACCTGTTCTGTAGTATTAAAGAAAGAGCATCTCAATTCGATTATAACCGACGTCGTCTTGCTGAACATAAAAGGCATGAAGTTTACGAAAACGCCAGACTAATTTTCTGACACCCTTTTCTTGACTCACTGAGACGAACACGTCCGCATTTCAACTGGAATCCAACCCCTCACTCCGGCGACCCAGTCTCTCGGTCGGCGTGTGGGTGTGCTTCCCGCGTGGCCTGAAGCAAAACTAGCTGACACTTTTGATGCACTTTGACTTAAATAATTTTTCTCCACATGTGATACATCTGTATAATATAAACTTTGACCTGTTTGAATGGACTGGTTGAGCATGAAATTAACGTTAGTTATTGTGATAGAAGTTTATCGTAGTAGAAGTTCATTGACACGAAATGACACGTTGGAAATGAGGCCTGCATCCATTACCCTGTCGCTCTGAATGATGACGTTGACCTTGATAGTTAGTGTTTTAAGCTGTTTTGGAGTTGCTAGTGTCATTGTTTCTCATATTCCTAAATTAAAATGCCTACGTACAAGTCACCATTAGGGGGTACTTTTCAGAGTATTGTGTGATGTCGAGCTCACAAGATCATGCTGCGTAAAATCACCGCAGACACAACGGGTGTGATGCTATCAAAGACTAAATTTATAACTCTGCAATGGTTAATAGACTTGGAAATTTGAAATGTCTTGAAGCTGTTTGTGTAGTGCATTGCTTCAGAACATGGTGACTTTCGATTCTCTGCATCTCATACTCTGCATCACTGTGGTTTTTATTGCGAAAAGTTACACTGCAGAGTACCACATATGGACGTCGTAGAAGAAAAACCACGCCTGTTTGGATGTATGGAAGAAAAATATGTGAATGTGGTGAGAAAGAAAGTCTTTAAGACGAGTTGCTAGCTCAGTACTCATAGAGTTTGTATGAGTATTTGTGAGTCTCTTTCAGAGAAGACCTCTTGATATGCAGTTCTTCCATGTCTGTGGGTCGGTTCAAGCAATGGTCTCACAGCACATTTGCATGTTGTCAGGCGAATGCCCTAAATTCAAGAGCAATGAAGTGAGCCTGTAGTTTGATGTCTAAGTAAGACTTTTTCTCGTCGTTTTAAGGTAGAACAATGGACCCTTCAGAAGGCCATCCATTTGAGAACAAATCGCTTCTGTTTATGGAGGCATGATATCTTGTTTTATATGTGCTTCGTGAATTCATGGCTTGAAGTACCCGTTTTGATCGCATACAAGTTTGCTATTTATTTTCGCGAATCGAGTTCTAATTCTAGATCTCCGATGAAGCAACAAATCTAATATTGATCACATGAAAATACTCGCTTTATTATACGTCGAAGATTCTGCGTGGACCATTTTTTACTAAACTTCCTTAATTTTACATTTTGGCTGTTTCCTCTTACCCAAGCCGGCTCAAGTGAACTGTGATGCAGGCAGATGCAGATTTGTCTGTAAATTGTTTCACAGCTATCTTTAATTCAACATTCCTGTGACACCATTTTAACATGCATTAAATGAGTCTAGTGTTTTTGCCTGGAATTTTCCGCGTTCTTTCGGCGCATTTGATCACTTCACGTGGGTTGCTGCGACGCCGTGCAGAATGTAGTTTTTATTATTTTTCAGAAGCTATTCGTGTTTGATCACTTTCATTTTGTCTTATTAGATTTTGAAATTGATATGAACTACTAATCCAATTCAATGCTGCTCCTCCAAACATCCTAGATTTGTTTCCGTGTTTTGAGACTCGTGACTCGCAGCAAAATATTTGGTTCAGAACTCGCAGCCATGAGCCCCTCGATTAGGCGAGGGGCATCGCTCCTCGCCTAATCAGATTAATTTGAAAGCACACCTGGGAAGATTATATAGTTTACTCAACGACTCTCATGAAACTATGATTGACGATAATTTAGCTTCGTTCTCTCATGAATGAACTGCCTTGCGTTTTAAGCAAGTGACTTGATAGCCATGGCGGTCAGTCGACCAACTGTACATCAACGAGAACTTTTGACTTTCATATACAACTGCTCAACCAAAATTTTATGATACGTAAATCCGTTTCGAAACATTTAGCAGTTTATCTGCTTAACTCATTTGATCTTATCGATTGCTCTTCTCGCCAAAAAGTTTCCGCATGAAATGCTATTTTTCGAGTTTCGTAATTGCACTTAATTGTTTCTTATTTCATCTATCTACGAGTCTGAATTGGTTTCACATCCGTCTTCAATATGAAAGACTCCGTTAATTTATCTCCTCTTCTGTATTGAGTTAGAGCGATGAAGCGCAAAACTGAAGCACATTTTAACTGAAATGCGCATTATTTTTAACGTATTTATAATAAATAAAGGGAATAAACGTATTCATACACATCAACTTGTTTTTCACACTTACTGTCATTTCTCGTGAAAGTAAGCTGATGTAAACACTCAATAAATCACGTCACATACATTCAGGATGCGTGTATCCATGAAGAGACTCGTTCGCCGTGGCATCTCAAACAAATTAATGTGTAGTCATCTAACAAAATTTAGAGGTCCGTTTCTTCAGCTTTAGGGTTTTAGAACAAACTGAGGCATTTACTCCATTTCAAATTTTGCTATTTCGATGCTACTGGAGTTTACTGTGATATTTTTCATTCTCATAATTAAGTTTGTGTTTTTCACCTCAGTGTGACACATTAGTTCTGAAGAGACGACAGTAGTACTATACTTGAGAGTCCAGTCCAGTATTTCATTTCTACAGCAATGACTTTTTGCACTTCAAAAGTATATATAGAGGAAAAAAGATATGAGTTTCAGCCTGCAATTTAGTATCGGTTTCGTGTATGATGAAGCTAAACTTCATGCATAAACTTGATAATCGTCAACATATATTTCTTCGCCACTAATCATCGATGTATTTTGTTCACTGGTAAAGAATTGTTTTAAAATAGCTCACACGCGATTATCATGCGTTCAGAGATGAATGTTAGAAGTTTCGATCGATTTGATGATGGAAGTATGGCGTAAATATCAAGTCGATTCATAAATAATTTTCATCTTTTTATGTAAATTTAAAGTGCTTTTTATCCATTTTAAGATGTTCATATTTTGATTTAGTAGTCTAAAACCATGTAAAAATTCTCTTTCAACTTTTTCATAATCATTTCATCACTTGCATTGCAGTAAAATGATGAAAAAGAACCCTTGAACTTAAGTTACACATTCCACATGTGATGTTGTGGGAGTTTAAGCAGGAAAATGGTGCAGTAAGAAATTGGCTGGTAAAATTTCGTTCCGGAGATTTGAACTTGGAAGATAAGCCTATATGCCTGAGCGCTCATCGGACATCGATGCTTTGAGAACGTTTGTGGAGAACGATCCTCGCCCATGCACTCGTGATTTAGCGATAAAAAGAACTCAATACAAATTTCAGCAAGTGGATGAAAATCTGAGAAGTAAACGTCCAACGCTTATAATAGAAAAACAGTTATCCTCCTTCATGACAACGCAAGACCCCATGATGCAAATGTGAAGCAAGAAAAATTTTGCCCCTCGGCTGATCTGTACTACCCCATCCGCCATATTCCTTTGACCTCGACCCGAATAGTTTTCATCTTTTTATGTCTTCACAAAATGCTGTTCAAGATAGAAAGTTTACTGAAGACAATCAAGTGAAAGAGTGCATCCAAAACTATATTTGAATCAAAACAGTCTTCACTTTATTCGGATGGAATTAAAAAGTTAATTGACAAATGGGAAAAAGTCATTGAAAGTACTTAATGGTGAATATACGATTGATTAAAACAAGTTAATTTTGTTGAATTATGCGTTGAATTAAACATCAAAAAACGGAATTATTTATGAATTGACCCTATAATTACAATTTACATATGTATGCGATTCTGCATATGAAGGTCAAGCTAGTGATCTTAGCAAACTATTGAATGACGTGCAATTAAATTAGACGGAAAAATGTTCAGTTTCTCGTCTCTTCACGGCCTTCGCGAACATCACTTACACATGTTCGAACGTTTATCGTAAGCTAAAAACGAAACAAGAAATGTGACAAAAGGTTCTAAAAATTGGTAAATTATCCTTAAATTTCAGAAGATATTGACGTAAGTTTTATCCGCTCTTCTAAAGCTTAGAAGATTTGATAATTTATCAGGTCATAAACGATTCAGTTAGCCTGCAAGTTTTCAAAGCAATTTAGAAGAGCATTGTTGTAGTGACGGAACAATGTTTGAGTCACGAATTACACCAAAGTTCAGTTATACACTAGATGTGATATGTTATATTAGGTAATAAGCTGAAAAATTCGAGAATCATTGTTTCAATACGTCTACACTAATTCAAGCTTCGAGCTGATTTGTGTTTCATTCTCTAAGGTCAGGTACACAATAATTTTAATTTTGCATTTATTTTCCTTTATTCAGCTCACACGCACACTGACTTTATCTATGCTCTAATTGTTCTTTTATTTCGGGCACTGACTCATTTTTTTTGTGCATTTTTCTCCTACAACAACGATTTCAAGTAAGGGGAAATTGATCGACTCGAATCTTGTGTTGGTATTCTTTTCAAATCGGTCTCACGCAGTCCGCTTAGATAACAAATTGTCCCCATTCATTCAAATCAATCTTGGTGTCCTTCAAGGATCTGTTCATGGTCCGCTATTGTTTTCTATTTTCATTAACAATTTCCCTCCAATGCCTTCTAACGCACGAATCTCTATGTATGCAGATGAAGTTCAAATTGCAATAACAAGTTCTGTATCGGAAGTACCACAGGCGCAAATGAAAGCGGAAACCCTATTGATTGGCCTGAAATCATGGTATGATCAAAAAAGTTTCAAAATAACTGCCACCAAATTGCAATGCATTTTTTGGGATCCAAAGACTCAATCAAAAAATTCCAAAGCTTACTCTTACAGTAGGGAATGATGAAATTAAGTCATCAGAAAAAGTTAAAAATATAGGTATTGGATTCGATAGAAATATGTCCTTCAAATCTCACATGGAGAAAACTTGCAGCAAAATTTACGGAACTTTAATGTTTTTCCATTATATGAAAAGCATGCTGAAGGAAAAATCTAGATTATTGGCCATTTAATCTTTAGTGGAATCGCGTATTGACTATTGCAGCCTGGTATAGGGAAATATACTTCAATATCTTCGAAGAGAGATACAAAAATGCATGAGTTTCTCAGCCAAGGTGGTATGCAACGGTAAATTCAAAAGGAGTGATCACGTAACCCCTCTCCTAAATAAACTCGGCAGGAGAAAGGTTCAAGAAAGGTTCCTTATGCACAAAGCCCAATTCGTATTTTCCTCTCTATATCCTCTTCAGAGCAATAACATCATCTGGCATTTGACAGAAGGAACTGTCAATATCAGACGTCTTACTGTGGAACAAACTTCCCCAAAGTACATAAATCCATCAAATATTGAATAATTTCAAAACCAAAATAGCACGCCATCTTACGTCTCAACGATTATTGTAAGCTGCAATGCATACTGTAAAGGAAGTTACGAATCTCCTTTGCTCATTATCCTATGCTTCAATAGATTATAGCACATTTTACGACATTTTTGTAATATGCGTATGCGGTATGATTGCTTGTATGCCAATATTTACGTACATACATACATTCATGTAAATGTGTATTTGAACTATAAATTCCGTTATTTTCTATTCACCCTGTTAGAGGGGGCCGAATTAGGGAAAAGGGAATAGCTCTCTCGATTACCTGAGGACTCTTAAGAAAATGGAGGAGAATAAACAGAAACGTTCATGCATATTTATAACGGTAGCACAGATAATCAACGTAAATTACACAGGAGAGCCCCAGAAATGGAGCGTGAGCGGGAACACAGGGATTTGGCATATCAGCTGGAAGCAAAAGACAACCAAGGTAAAAATAAAGAAGACATTCTGTTTCCTACATGCCAAAATAACACACACAAGATCACTAATTAACAAAATAACAATTGACTGACAAGGTAAGTTATAAAACGCAATAAAGATGGAATAATAGCAAATAACATTGAAATAGGAAGTGCAGTAATTGAAATCAATAATTGGGTGAATTTCACACAAAGACCTATACACACGGATTTTGATAAACAACTAAGCTACCACTTCCAACGTTAATACACACACAAATTAATTAATAAAAATGAGAAAAATATAGTTTAGCAGCTGAACAACTATGAACAGAGTTTATTCGCAGAAGTTCAATAAAGTTTATTAACCAACCGAGTAAGTCACGCAAACAACAGAATCCTAAGTACTGTAAAAACGGAACTTGGCTGAGCACAAATGTTTGTACCTAATCCATACGAATAGTGGTATAAAAAGGCTAATAATGTGTCTAAAACTCACAAATATTTAACAGAAAAATAGGCAGGAGCATGTATAATAAATTACATGAACAAAGTTTATACCTCATTTCAAGATAAACACACATTAATACTTCGTTGCATAGTCGTTATTATTAATTATGGCTTCGAGACGTAACTATAAATACCCAGGTTGGCTACTCTCAAAGTCAACACTGTTAAAATTATTCACTGCTGCCAGATTTAAAAAAAGTAAACGTTTCGAGCAACAGGCTCATCATCAATACAATGTTTCTGCAAGAGACAGAAGCAAGATGAATGGATCAAAATGTACGAGAAATAAACACGGAAGTAAAAAACACTGTACTGCTAAAATCAATAGGAAACTATGTACAAATGGTGGGCGCTGTTATTTTCATGAAGAGGGGGCTTAAGTTTAAAAGTGTATAAGGATTCTAAAATTCTTGAATCATTCCGACGGCTGGCTGAAGCTGAAATGCTAAAATTACTGCACTGCACACTTGAGCCCCACTGTTCACTATGGAGGCTCACCGAAAAGTTAGTGGGTAAGAGTGGGTAAGAATCCCTCCAGTTTAGCTGCTCGTTTAGAGTAGCTTAGAGATGTTTAGAGTAGTTCACTACCAACCCTTCTCAAGTTTCGGGTGAAATCTCATTTCATTCTTCAATGCAAATTTCTTTGAGTTCAGTTGTGTTATTGGGACCTCTCCCTGAATCTTCAATTTCAATTTTCCACAATTTTTCGATCAGATTCATGTCCGGGGATTGACTTGGTCATTTAAAAATATTTATTTTCTTCTTCCTCAACCATTCCTTGGTTTCGTCTGCAGTATGCTTTGGATTGTTGTCTTGTTGGAAGGTCCATCCACGTTTCAATTTTAACAAATGAGCTGAAGGTATGAGTTGCTCTTCCAATATTTCACGATATTTCCCGCCATTTATGGTTCCTACAATGAAGAGAAGTTTACCTACTCCTGATGAGCTGAAACATACCGACACCATGATTGAGCCACCTCCAAACTTAACAGTAGGTGTGGTGTACCTTGGTTTATACTCTTCGTTTTGTTGCCTCCAAACATGGTATGTGCTGTTTCTCCCAAATTGTACGAGTTGGGTTTCATCTGATCACAGTAATGAGTTCTAAAACGCTGCTGGCTTGTTCAAATGGTCGTTGGCACACTTCAGCCTGGCCTCGACGTACTGTTTATGGAGAAGAGGTGTCCTACGAAAGGTACGAGAGCGAAGACCTTCACAGCGTAGTGCCCTGCTGATCGTGTGTTTGCTGGCTTTGATTCTAGATGCCTTGAGATTATCCTTCAATTCTTCACGAGTAGTTGGAGGCCTCTGCACCACTGTTCGGACTAATTTTCGAATAGCACGATTGACTTCCGTGGACATCAAGGTCGAGGCTTGCTGAGAGTTGTATTCCGGCATTTCTAAGTATTATGGTTCCAGCCGAAGCTGTAGGAACACACAGTTGTGCACATATCTTCCGATATCCCAAACCTTCATTATAGAGCTCCACAGTACGTTCGCGAATGTCTTGGCTGATGTCCTTGTTCTTGCTCATGCTTACGGCCTTTCAGAACGAGAGCTGCTGTACCAATGACATGATATATTATTGGAAATAATAATGACGAAAGTTCCGTTGCCCCAGCTGTGTAAATGGGAGTGTGTTCGAATGTGTATGTGTGTGCGTGTGTGCGTGTATGTGTGTGTGTGAGTGTAGTTCTGTTACTTTGTGTAGATGTTCTTGTGTGTTGGTTTGATAGCTAGAATTTAGGTGCATGTTGACGCATGAGGCTTCGTTTAGGTGCATGAGGCTTCGAATGTTGACGAAAAATTTCATTTTTATTTTTTAATGGTTAGGCATAGCTATTTTTCGTTCGATGTACATAGGTATATTGATTTTATTTTCCTACAGCTTTTTCGCATTTTGTTCACTATCGTTTTTATTCTTTGTTTTACAGCTCTGATGATGGAATCAGAGATATTAAAAGAATGTTCCCTTTTATATTGATTCTTCTTTTCATTTTACGTTGTCTAGAAATGTGGAATCTGGCGATTTATTCAACGTGTTGTATTATTTAGCCCCCCCCCCTTACTGTGTATACAGGATGGCCCAGAAGTAACTAACCCTTTAATTTGCTAATAAAAACAAAACCATGAGCGCTATAAAGTTGAAACTTGTTTTATTTGTTAGAATAGCATTTTTATAGTTTATTAAATGGTATCCTATATACTCAGCTAGCATGTAAACTGAAGAAATTTTGCTTCAAATCAAAACCTCAAATTTTCGTATTGGTTCGCAACAGCAGAGAAGAAAGAATCAGAATTCTGCAATCCTACATTAAGACGACGTCAATAACAGAAGTGCAACGTGACTACAGAATCCATTTTCAAACAAGGGTCAGTTTTTCTAAAAACACAATTACACAAGAAGAAAACACGAGAAGAGAATGACATTGTTAAGAGATTGCTTTCCAAATCATTTAATTTCACGATTTGGAAACATCCAGTGGCCCCCTCGTTCTCCAGATTTGATCCCATGCGACTTCTTCTTGTGGGGCTACCTCAAGTCACGAGTTTATGGAACAAATCCAACATATTTACAAGAACTTAAAAACAACATTTCTTCTGAAATAGCTCAACTCTCGCCAGATACACTAAGGAGCGTTATGGAAACAACAAGGAAAAGAGCCCTAATTTGTCAAAATCACCGTTGCAGCCACTTAAAGGATATTATATTCAAAACATAGTGTTAATAACCATAAAATTGTTTTTCTTTCCAATAAAACAAGTTTCAACTTTCTAGCGTTCATAGTTTTCTTTTTATCAGCAAATAAAGAGGGACAGTTACTTCAGGGCCACCCTGTATAATCAAGCGACTTGCATTTGTCCTATTAATATTGTATTTTTAAAATTAACTTCTTATATTATTGTCAAGCTTTTAAATGAGTAATCTCATAAATTGATTGTGTGATTTGAAGTATGCTCTTTTAGGCACTTAATTCACATATATTTCATTATGCCCGCTCGAAAAGATATTTGTGAATATCTGCCGTAACAAAAACTTTCAATATTACTCCCTGATGTCAAGAAAGCCAAAGCTTATATGTCAATGGACGTGGAAACTGTAAAAAGTGTTTTTACCCACAGAGTTCATTATCTTCATCTTTTTTGCATTCATAAATAAATAAACATTATTCAACTTCAATTAACTATCTATGGGATACGTTTTAATGTTTTTTCTCCGTCTTTGTACAAGCATTGACATGGACCATCATGTAACCTATAGATGTTTATCAATTAAAGGCATTTATATCAAGACATTTTGGAAAATTGATGCAGTTGTATTTTAACTTTGTAGGATATTAATATTTTTTTTCAGTATTCACGTCCTAAAATGTTCTTGCTAGCTGTGTGTGTTGCAGTTTATCATTTCTTACGCTCATGAGTATATTATGACAGCCTTATCTAGGTAGGTAATTTCACGTATTACTCCAATCATCTTGTACAAATTATGGTTACCGTTGTAGAACAATCTTTTTCATGTTTCTGTCTCAGGTAGACTCTTTTGTGCCACTATTATTAGCATGGAAATATCATGAATTTGTGGTGTCATAAAAAATACATTTTCTCCGAGCTCCTTGATTGGCATACTAGTTGATACGTAGGAGTGAAAATATAGTTCTGAATGTCGACCTAATAGTCTTAGACGCCGAATTATTTTTAGCAACCCGTTTTACTTTGACAAATAATTCCTTACACCGCAAGCTGCTGAGCTCGTATTTCACTGTAGTGTGCACTAATTAGAGTGTTTTCAACGATGAATTGTCGCTGAAATTATGTCTTCTATTCAAATTGAAGTTACATATATAATCAAACCTACATTAAGCAACAAAGGAATACGAGTACATTGTCCTCAATCATTTGTTTCGATTAGTGACATGGGTATTACGATACCCATGTGTGTGTTTCTACTAGGAATTGTTAGTTTAAGATATTTTAAAACCAATGAGGTTTTTTGCATCATCTTAATTGAAAATTAACTATTTTTATTATCTTTTCTTTCTTTCCAGGTCCGACCCATTACTTTTTTATTAGATGTTTCGAATTCTATGAAAATCCACAATCTGATTTTACATTGAAATTGTGAGCATTATTCTAGCGCAACATACAGTGGTTCAATTTTTTAAGTTATTATATACCATCACGTATTTGACTTTCTGAGACTAAGAACAAGGATTCAGGAATAAATTAACTTTTTATGCTCGAAATTTCTAGCATTTATATAAAAAAGGAAGTTTAAGAGAATAATCTGTTATAGATTCGGTCGTTGGCACCGGGTGGAGACTTTTAGAGCCATGTTGACAGTTTTGAAGTTGCTATAGCTTAGCAACCTAATCATTCCGGGAGCGAAGAGCTTGCATGGCTCAAATGGCAGCACCTACGGCAGAAGAGGTCATTTTGGCTGAACCTGCTCAGCCTGCCAAAAAGAGGAGGTGCCTGAAATTCCTGATTTTGTTGCTGGTGTACACAATCTTCCTTGTACTTGGAGCCGCCATGTTCATGCACCTCGAATTCACCGAACAGGAACAGATCACAGTCAACGACTTCCCAGAGTGGCTGGAAATTAAAGGTAGGCTGGAGGATACCACTATCATGAGCTGTGAGGATTTCAGTTAACTCTTAAGATTTCTCATTTCATTTTATGTCTTCTTCTCCCTTGATTAACTTATTATTCGGTCAGCCCCTGCATTTACAATATGTTCTGAAACATTTCCTGTGCATACAAACATGAGTTGCTGAAATGCGAATGCTCAGCTCTGCTCGGTCGTCTGCCAACACTGGATTGCGAACCGGTTGTCCTTCACTGACCGGCCCGCACCCAAGCTCGCGGCTGCAAGAAATTCAAGCTTCAATGCACGAGATACTTGGCTTTTTCTGATCAGTGGTTTGTTTCTATCATAACCGCAGTGGAACTACTTAGCGTTTGAGTTTTATTAAATATGACTTTCTGGACGTGAGTGCGGACAAAAAGAAGTTCCAATTTCGAAGAGTGTGGGCGAGTTTCCAGAGGTTTTAGGTTACATCGGCTAGAGTAGATTTTTACGAAAACAAATCTTCGTCAAGCCTTATTGATATGTGTTGCAGAACTTTTAACAAGCCTCACTTTAATTCCGTAAATTTAAAACTATAAATTTGATTAGTAAAGTGTAATAATTTGATCCTTCTGCTAACGATGATCAGGAATTTGCCCATGAATTCAATTATAATTTTGAAAAAGTTTTATAGAATAACTTGTCATGGTGGCATCTGATTTTAAATTCAATTTCTCAAATCAATTTTTCAAATCATATCTTCAAATCGATTTTTTAACTCGGGCTCTTTGAGCAACTCTCCCTCTGTCTGGTGCTTTCATTTTACCTAAATATATGTCCAGTTCAGCAAAAAAACGTGTTTCATTTTAATGTCAACCATGAAATACATTTTATTCCGATAGCTTGAAGAACAACTTCAATCGTCAGTTACATAGCGTTTGTCAGAGGCTCAACTGTGTCTTTGAAGTAGAAATACACTGAGCAACGCATCATGGTCTAGTTTTTCTAATTCTAAGATGAAATATGGAATTTAAGGTTAGATTTTATTCTCTAATTCGTGTTCATTCGACTTCATTGGGCCAAGTTTATGAAGTATGAAATCTCGGCAACTGCTGAGTAAATTCCGCAATACTATATTATTGGTAATACTGTATTTATTCTATTTATCTATTTACTTTCTTCTTATTGAATTTACCCACGAGGCTGATGAATATTGTGATACTATCACGAGGCATAAGTGGAGGATATCGCTGATGAATGATTCCTTCAAACCCCTTGTTTTACTCAGCAATCATCCGTTCTTCATGTTCCTCGAGCGAGTTTGCTTATGCGATCTACGGAGAATAAATCTTTACCAAGGAAAAAATCATTTCATTCCACCTCACTCATGACTGGTATAGGAAATTGTAGAATTTTAATTTTTCACGCTACTACGCTGTCAGCGAAAATAATGTTTAAAACAATCTTGTGTGTCTTACAAAACTGGAAACTAGTAATGCTCATTAATTTAGACATGAACAGCAATAACATGTAATTTCAAAAGTTAAGGACCTTTTGAAACAAATGGAAACTTTGACTCTGAAATGCATCAAGTTTGGATGCGTAATTTAAAACACTTCTTTATTTAGTCCCATAAAATCTGTACATGTTAACGGTCTCGGAGACTGTCAACCTGTATAAAGGCTGTCATAGTATCCGAGACTGTACATGTTCACGGTCTCGGATACTGTGAAAATGTTCGCAATAATGTTCTACTTGCAACATCGGCTGACGCTGCGTCTTCCTTGCAGCGTCATGAACGAAGCCGCTTCATTCTTTGAGCATGAAATTTTTTATCTTTATGACTGCAGACGTCACGGGAGGCCGGAGTGCTAAGCAGCAACGCAAGTTTTGAGCAAAATAGAATCTGTATGAAAATTTCCCACTTTGGAGACATTTCACAATTACGTTATTCAAAGTTATCAATTCAAATCTTGTGATACGCAGACAAATACTTTGAGTTCTTCGCTAATAAAACTTCTTCCAGAAAATGTGCGGCTTAAATCTTAACGTCTGGGGAAAAAATAAGGATTATTTATACAGAAGGTTTGGTAGTTTTTGGAAAATTAATTGAACATATTTTTTAAATTAGTGTTTGTTTCGATTTTTTCAAGTTTATTTTTTCAAAACTCGTTCAAAGCACTCTGAAATTAAAAATTTAATTCTCAAATGGAATCAGTATTTTTTAAAAACATTCCTCTAAGCCCACATAGATTGTAATTTTTAGAACTGCGTTAAAATTCTTTGCAATTCTTCTAAATTAACGAGCTAGATCGATCAAAGTTAAGATTTTTTCACTTCTCTTTCATTTCTTTCGTGATCAAGGGATAACTTTGATTAATTTTGTTTGTTCCGTCATGTATAGACATGAAGGAACAAACATGTTGCGAGTTATTGAAAGTTAGTTGCTGAAAAAGATTCTCTATCCTGATTAATCTATGAGGTACCAAAACCAACATCTAATCTCTGTAAAGAGAGCAAAATTCTACGTGGTAAAACTGTAAAGCCATAAAAAGATTTTTTACAAAGTGAAGTGGTAACCCTGTGACCTGTTATTCTCGCAGAAGGTACGCAGATGAGCGGGGTAGAAGTGGTGAGGGTGTGGAGTAAGGGTAAGCGTTCAATTGTCGTCGACGTTCGTACATGCGTAGGGTGGGCGAAAGCTGGGGAGAGTTCTTTGTATAGGTGGGAAAATTTGAAAATCATATGAAGGATTGTAAAGAATTGTGTAGATGCTTAATCGATTTGACGAGACCACATCTCTCATGAGTTGAAGTTTCCCTTTCTAGGCATTATAGGAAATACGTTGGCCAAACACACTCTTCCCTCGTAGGGTTTAAATTGTTCGTAGAAGCGATATAGGTGGTTGTGTGAACAACAACAGAGCAAAACTGCATAGACTCGCTCAATCCAGTCGAGCAAAGCGAGAGCTCACCAAATTAAAAAAATGATCCGCTTGTTTTAGCGCTTTTTTTGTGTGTGTAGAGACAAGTATCTTCTTGCGAAGAACACCTGCTTAGAAATTCAAGCGTTGGATTTTGAGAATGCACGAGTCAAGTGAACATGAAGAGCGTGTGAGGCACTCTTAATTTCGTTAAAGTAATCATTTTCGTTTTTCGAAAGTTTTATGCACGTAACATTCAAGAAGAATAAACGCACAGCATGCAGTAAGGAATGGCGGGCACTGAGCAAAGGTCGGAGGTGCAGTTTTTCTGCTCACGGAATGGCGAGCGTGGGCGGCTCGCCTGCCCTGTGCGCTGCTTGCTGCGTGCGGTACTCAGTGACCGGCTTGAACAATGCTGCAGTTTTAGAAATTTCCGTGGCAAATTAACCTCGGTATCATAGTGAGGTAGGAAAATTTAAAAGATGTGAAACTTCTGCCAATAAACCTTTTGTTACTCCTAAAAGAGAAAATTTTTATTTCTGAATGCTTTCAATTCACTAAATTAATAACATTGGGTGTGAGTCATCCATGCTGTCCTCCGTAACTATTTTTCTTGTCTAAATTTGATGAGTTGCGGCATGGTGCTATGTCAGATGCAATGCGATCTGTGACTACACTTGAAGCTATTTCAACTTTTTCTTGGGAGTCAGTAAAAGTTTTATTGTGGCTGAAATAAGAGGTGTGACTGCCTCAGACTTAGCACGAGTGGGGAAGGTTCAAAAAGTCCACGGATGATGCAAAACTTGTCTTAAACAGCCATTGT